>JARJEB010006051.1:0-14733 GCA_030264535.1 Liometoxenus newtonarum
AAATTGAGTTCCAAATAGCTGAAATGTGGCGGCGGAAACTGATTTCGTTTGCTTTTTGCACAATTTTGAGTACTTTAAAGTTGCAATGAAAACGATGAAAATATAAGGTTAAACCTGGAATATATTAAGTTTACGGTGGTCCTGCTGTGTTGGTTGCCGTAATTTTAGGAGAAAATTCTTGAAAATTCCAAAGTACGCTGAAACCAAAGTACGTTTGTGTTCTTCTGGCACTACCCTGAACCAAACTAAACCAAACCAAACCCAAATAGGACCTTCTTACCGTTCGGTAAGACCAAACCACCCCAACCGAACTGGGAAGGAAAAATACACAACTTAACCTAAAAAACCTGTAAAGTGTTATAAATTTTGCAAAAAGTAAGTAAATCAATTTCCGCCGCCACATTTCAGTTATTTGGAACTCAATTTATCGAAATATACCATATCCTATGAAAAAAATTGCAAATTGGCGGACTACCGTAAACTTGATATTAGCCTTGACATCTATTAGGGAATCGCACTAGGTATTCTTGCTTAGCAGCAAGAACATAACCATTACAATAGCCATAAGCCATGTACATATCAGCATATTCAGTAGGGTGGATTGTGAAGAACCATTTTTAACAACAAATAATTTTTTTAATGATTATTGTTAGTACCATGTCGTATAATTAGTTATATACTAACTATTTTTGGTACTTTTTCCAATTTCAAAATTCATGCACAAACCCCATTATATTTATCAAGTTATTATAGAAGTGATTATATTTAATATTAGTATCATTTATCCTAAATTTGTGAGTAATCAATTCCTTATCATAATTTTTAAGTCGTGCACATATTTGTTTCTCATTCACGATGTCCTTAAAGTTATTCAGATTTTACGGTGGTCGGTAATTTTACCGCTTTATAACCCAATCAGCACCGGAAGTAGCGAACAATAATTTCGTAACACCCTGTATTTTGATTCATGAAATTCACTTCTAATGGAATTAGGAGATGTTACTTCAACATTTGAAATATTGTAAATGAACAGTGTCATAAATTGTCATATTTGTGGTACCAATTTTTCACAATCAAATTTTCTGTTTGGAAATTTTCGTTTTATTTATCGATTTCACATCATTTTTCAAATTAATACATATTCAATAAAAAATCATTCATAATATCCTATACATTTACGTTTTAGAATTTATTTATTCGGTTTACATTGCTTATGGATGTTTTGTTTGATCAATAATTCGCAAATACATATAACCAGCACAGCAGTAGCACTGAGGCGTTTTTGAAGATTTTCAATAAAAGTATTAACAGGACAAAAAGGAATGGATGGCAATCAGTTGGGAGCGGCAGCTGCAGCTATATCAGTTTCATTTACAAAACCCACAGCCAATGGCTGTGGTAGTAACAGCATTCAGAGTAAGCAACAGTGCGATGCGAATAAGTCGGAAATCACTGTCAAACAGTTTCTAGATTTGCTCAAAACAGCTTATCAGGTTCATGACAATTTGGAAGGTCTATTATTATCCAAAGGTAAATTTTTTTTATATTCAAAACCAATAAATTTTGAGTTTTTCAACTTTAATTTTCTCGAGCAGAGAAGAGAAATAATATTACCAGTTGTTATATATTCGCATGTTTAGGTATGACAGATGTAGTTGATTGGATCAAACTAAAAGGTTTAGACCATGGAACAAAAAAAGAGAATCAAGCAATTGGTTCACAACATCTCGGCAACACATTAAGTTCTCCTGGTAAGCGTAATTTGATAAGTATCTTTTAAGCATATTTTACTTTCCATTTGTTGAAGAAACAAAAATTAATGAGAACGCTATCGATGATATGGAATCCAAAATGCAAGAACGCCTCCATACAGTACTTAATGAAGGCATAATGGATTCTGTTCTTAATTTGATTATACCTAATGGAAGTTCCACCTCAATAGATTCAAACACTCAGAAGAAGACCCCAGTTCAAAAAAGTGCTTCCACCGATAACATTCCCACAATGAATGTCAAGAGAAAGTCGAGTACACAGCTTCCTAAGAAGGAGTAACTTCTGTTGTTCTTGTTTCCTCAATAAATTATGATCTAAATAAATCATTTCAGTTCCGAAGTAGAAATTCATGTCTGCGATGAAGTGAAAGGTCTCAAAAAAGATTTTGTTTGCAATCAAAAAATCCTCATTGAACAAATGGGATATTTTGCTGACGTAACCAAAGAGCAACGTCTTGAGGATATGGAAATATCCGTCCACTGTGACATAAATATTTTTGAATGGCTAATGCGATGGGTCAAACGTGATCAATTTCTGCCAGGAGATCAACCCGCACTCGACGTCTGCAATGCTGTACCAATCTTGGTCAGCGCTTCATTTCTTCACATGGAACCCTTAGTCAATGAATGTCTTAACTTCTGTCACAAAAATATGAATGATATCCTCAAGACCACAACTAGTTTATCGTGTTTGAATGACACTATTTTGACCCGTCTTGCTGCCATGTATACGAACACCGAGGTGGAGACCGTCAGAGATCGCAAAGATAAGATTCATTCAAAGCTGTATTGCAAACTCATTCAGAGTTTGTGTGAGATTGACAGTGAAACCCTTAGAGGACACTATTGTACCATGGCCAGAGTTTATCGATGTAAGCATTGTCAGCAGTTGATCAATCCAAAATATGGGCCGCACATACCTTGCGTGCCACATTGTATGCGCTTGCAATTTGATGGGTCAATTAGGAATAACCATCATCGAGATGCCAATTGGGACATTAATGAGTATATATTGTCATTGTATAAGTTGCTTAAGTCTTGGAGAAAAGTTTATTGGCGGCTTTGGGGATCATGTCACTTTTTGTATTGCAACGCCTGCAAAAAGTATTTTCCAGCTAAGCAGGATGGATGGTGTAGATATCATTCGGATTTACCGCAGTTCTTTACGTTGGACACGCAAAAACCTCCATTACCCGTTGGGAGATACCCTTGTTGTGGAGAGAGAGCTTACAGATTTCAAGTAAGTTCGAAGGAGATTAATTCATTTTCTTTGCTTGACTTGATTTACAAAATCCATATTTTTCAGGTATTGGAAGATCGTTCCGGATGTCAATTCCGTGATCATACAATTTCCACAACAGATATAAAAGATGCCGCCATAGCAGGCCTCCTAGATTCAATGAAAATACTCATTACGGAAGAGCCACCTAAATTAGTTTTCCCAGATCGTTTAACGCGTTTAATTGCCAGAGAACCCACTGATCCGGACGATAGTAAATTGGAGGCGAAAGATATGTTTTGGTGGGATGGATTGGAAATTGTTGCGCCCAGGCCCAAATTGGGTCTGCTGCCCGAATTAGAGCCGAGTCCCGGTGAGGACGTAGAGGAGTTTGAGGAGGAAGACACTGACGCGGAGACAGTGAGAAGTTCTAGTAGCAGGTCGGGAAGTTGTACTGGGGAAAGTGAGGAATCAGCTATCAATATGCCACTACCTAAGAAACGAGTATCCTAAGTGTTATAACAAATATGCAGATTATCTTTCATTTTGAATACTTCTCAGTATAAGAAAAAACCAAAGAAGAAAATGCGCACTACGTGTAATATGAGACATTGGCAGTTGAATTCGTCATCAAGGAGTAATCAAGACATGCAGAGAATGAACGAAGAGGCGGCTTTCAAGAAGATGTCACTAGTTTTGAACGCGAGAACCAAGTTGACGGCTGAAATTGAAAATTCAAAAACTGCCAGTAAAAATGCTCATAAACCAGGTACCAATAAAATTAGACATTGTAATTCTAGGTCTCATATTGCAAATGTCAAACTGATTTTTGGCTTTTTTTGTTCTAGGAGGGATTTGGGTCCGTTTAGAATCAGAATGGAAAGAAAAATATATGCCTGCAGTGAATAAAACAAAAACAATCTACAATGGTAAGGTGCGAATGAAAACGAGTCGACTCATATGAGATATTGTTCTCTCAGGATCATCTTCCTAGAACAAGATTAATTGCATGACTAATCGCATACATAAGTTTTATTTTTTATTTTTTCGTAATAATCATAAATTAGTTTTAGTCAATTTTCATGCAATCCTCATAACATTTGAAAATTACAAAATATATTTTATATATGCTTTATTTTTCTGACCACATTTGCGCATAAATTAGATAATAAATATATGAATATAAATGATTAATGGTGATAAATAATAAGATCAAATAGGTTTAGTACGTCTTATCAATGGCACCGGTACGTGTGGAACGTGCCCCAGCCGAGTTATAGCCTTTTTATCAGTTTGAGATCCCATTATGGCGTTGGTATGGCACTGCTGTCTAAATTGAGTGCACTTGTAGCTGGAACAACTGGAATCTGCTACGGAACGTCCGTCACCCTCATCGCGACGAGACATTTCCGAAAATGGCGATAAGCGTTTCACTTCGGTTTCTGAAATCTTTGTTGTTGCCTCTCTACAAAATCATAACCATAACACACTCATAAAAATGGTTAAATTTGGACATACCTGGTCAAAGCTTTGCTTTTGTTTTTCACCTCTCGCTCTAAAATGTCAGCTGTCGTTAAATCACTGCTGTGAATCTGTTGTAAAGTGGAATTTTCACTCAGCCACGGTTTGGATTTGTTCTTGTTCGATCCATTTACTGGAGCTTGCCCAGGACTTACTTTATTGGTGCTATCGATTCCTTCACTCTCATTACTCCTACATTCATCATTCTCCAATAAATTCAAGTTGATTTTATCGAGCACGGAGGTTTCAACTTGCGGCATTGCAATTTGACCAAGTCCTCCACCCTGTGCATAATTTCCTCCAGCCACTTGTACTTGATTTAGCAACAGTTTTGACAAGGGAGGAGCTAATCCCAGCCCGATATTCCGTTCATGATAAACTTCTGATATTGATGGAGTGATCTCCCGATTTATGTGTCGTAATTGTGTGGCTAAGATTGCATCATGCAGATTCTTGCTCTCTTCAGCTTTCTTAATTTCAACACTTTCATTGTTGGGATCTTGATTTGTGTCTTCATTGGGTCTAAAGTACAGAAATCTTTTGCTGCTATTTGGGATATCAAGATTTTCTTCCGATAAACTTAAAATATTTCGTTTCGGTGGAGATGGGTTTTGTATGGAAGCACATTCAGTGCGTACAGAGAGTCTGTCCAAAGTGCATACGTTGCGTGATTTCTTCATGGGCCGCGTATTGGAAGAACAAGGTGAAATTTTCATAAGAGAGGATCTAGAGTGGATTGATGAAGTGCCAAATAATTTGCACATTTCGATCTTTTCCAAATCAGAATCAGAAGAATTCTCACACAAACTTGCTGGCAAATTCTTATAGAGTGGAGTCATGTCTAGTAAATTTTTAGGGATGCGTGGAGGAGGTATAGGTGGTTGAGTGCGACGCAGGACAGTATTGAGGCCAGAATTCTCCCAATCTGTTGCAGAACTGGAACTAGAACTGTCTGGACGACGGCTGTCGTGTTTGATCTCTGGTTGCGGGTAAAGACTTTTTATTCTGAAACATCGAACAAGTCAAAATAGTTAATCAAATTGATTTAATGGTTTACTTCGTTTGATGAGCCAATCCCATGGAGATAGCATCGCCTTGTAGGACGACAGGAGGACTGGGAGTAAATGCAGCATCGGATTCACCTCCTCCGGGTCTAGCCAAGGTTTGCTTGCGTTGCAGGTCCATAGTGAGAAAAGTTATAGAATCGGTGGGATTTGCAGTGCGCCCATCCGGTTCACCACGACGCCGGACGTAACTAGTAAAGGCCCCTCCCAATTTTTTTGAAGGTAAGATAGCCCGTGTAAATGTTGATGGACCATGTGTTAGAGTCCTTGTGATTGTACTTGTCGGTAGAATTTCGTTATCCGAATATGACAAATTCTCATTATCTGATGGCAAGGACTCCAAACTACTAGAAGAGTCGATAGTTAAAGTTTTGGGTGCTTCTTGCGTGTCTGGAACAAGAAGGTCAAGGTGAAATGCTAAAATGCGAATATTATGCATAAAGGACCTACCAAATAAAGCGAGAAGAGCTTGTAAAGTAAATTGTATATTCCTCCTGTTAGACTGTTTGGAGGTCCTTAATGAGACATTATCTTGCCCAACATCACAGAGATCAAATCCAATAGAAGCTAGTAGCTCATGACAACCGGGGACCTGCCACAAACTAATGCAACGTTAACTTGAAAACTCAGGAATTTTAGAACTTACCGAACATTGACAGCAATATCAACAGTATCAGTATCCAAATTTTTTGTGTTAAATTGTCCTAGGGCACTTTGGATAACTGCAATGATATCATCAGCGACATCAAAATTAGAAGTCAATTTTGAGAGGGCATGTATTGAAGTAGTGGACAATCCAAGAAGAGCCTGCAAACTTGCGGAACATTGGGTCAAGCGTTCATCTGGATCACTCTGCGGAAAAAATACACTGCTTGGAATACCATTTGAGGCTGGCTCGAATCGAAAGCCCACAGACATCAACAACTCTTTCCAACCATTGATGGTTCCCACTTTGTTCTCAATAGATTTTTGCGTCGTGTACATGGCATTTTTCTGGCCACGATGAATCCTCTGCAGACTTTTCTCCACCAAGTGTAAAGTGACTCGTAGTGCGTCGCGACACTTTTCAGGTACCTTCAACAATTCGCAAAGGGCTTGACCCATAAGTGCTACTTTATTCGACAATCGAACGTTGAATCCCACCAACAGGAATCCAGCCCAATTGGCTGGATGGGCAAAGTGTTTCGTGTGCTGCACAGTCTGCATTGCTTCACAGAGTGCCCTCGCAGCTTTTGTACCTTGCAATAGGGAAGAGTAGAATGCTCTTAAAAGAATTTTTGTGGCAGTGTCAGGTACGGGCCATAGAGATATCAGGACAGCCTGAGCACCGGCAGACAATAAAGATCGCACTAGAGAAGATAGACCATTGGATGTAGCCCAGCCT
This sequence comes from Liometoxenus newtonarum, assembly GCA_030264535.1. NCBI lineage: Eukaryota > Metazoa > Arthropoda > Insecta > Coleoptera > Staphylinidae > Liometoxenus > Liometoxenus newtonarum. Next base: position 6,961 of record JARJEB010006051.1, read on the forward strand.
AATTGATCTCTCGTATGCGAAGAACTTACTACGACAAGACGTGCTTGTAATTTTATAGTCATAATATCGGCAGCACTCAGAAGGAATTCTGATGGGGAAGGTGTTTCCGCGCTGGTGGATACTTCACCATCGTCATCCTCCTCTGCAATTTCAGTCATGTAGATTTTACACTTAGTGGGGGTGCGATCCAAAACCTCACTCGGGCTTAAGACCAAGGCACTTAATTTCCACGATACGTGAGTTGCAAAGTGGACACATTCAGCTTCTTGTAGCTGAGCCAAAATTTGATTCTTTGTTGCATCGGTACCAACAAGTGCATGAGTTTGCAACAATTCTGCAACCATAGTGGCTTCATGCTCCGCTTGTGGTATGTCTTTCCAACCCCATTGATCTGATACGCCAGTAGGCAATTTAGGATTGCCAACAATCAGGCTTTTGACCATTTCACCACTTGATTCTTTACGGGGACGAGCAGTCAGCTTGCGATTTAACGATCCCAGGTTAGGAATACACAAAAGCGAAAACCTTTCACATAGGTATTCCGCATTTTCATGATTGGACCTTAGAACTGGAAAGGGTACCAAAAAGAGATCACCTTCAAGAACTAAAATTAATTCTTTTTTTGTGGCTTCGAGTTTTCCGCCTTCCAGTCGATTCATAAGGAACTCGTCGAAGGGTTGTAATAGCAAATTGTACAAAGAGTGAAGACAGGAAGGTCCTTTCCAAGGATAACAGTGTGTTCGAATGCGCGTGCTTCCTTGACTCGAACGAGAGGAACCTCTGAGTGATACAACACTGCCCCCGACACTCCCAACAGAGAAGAGAGAGCTCAAAGAGTAGTTGGAAGAGTTGAGCATATGCGATCTGTTTACCATTCTAAGAAAACCGGGCCGGTCAGACATCGCGTCATCATTGTATTGGTCTTCAGCAATAGTTGCACAAGGAGTCAATTCTTCTCCCAAACAGTCTCTTACGGATATAACCAAACGCTCCAAAATACTTGATTCTTGATTGTCTGGTAGTTCCAAGGATCCTGTACTGTCATCTTGTAATGGAGTGGCGTGGAATTTTAATATACCCTTGTTTGGTGCAATTAACCAAGAATACAAGTATCCGGATGCTATGCTAAAATAAAGCATCATGGCACGTTGCCTATTGACAATGTCTAGAATTTGTTGAATACTGTCAGGAAACGAATCTTCCATTTTCTTCTTCTTGCCATCATTGAGTCGTTCCGACCCTGTATCTACGAAAAGCTTATTTCTATACTTTTCTGCAACTAATAAAGCTTCTTCATTTTTGTTTAGATCTGAAAACAAATTCATAATTAAATTACGGAAATAGTTTCAAACAGGAACTTACCTATGAGAACTCGCTGAAGTATTTGGTAACTGCTCTTTTGCAACTCAAAGAGACCCATTTTATAATCATGAGTGTTCCGAGTTTCTCTTCTGATAGCCTCTATGAGGGCACAGGAGTCCTCTAATTGTTTTTGAGCCCCTTCGAAGTCCCCACTAAACCAAAGCGCTATTCCGAGTCGATTTCGAATTCTGGCTTCTTCATCATGTTTGTTCAACGCCTCGGCAATTTGGAGGCCTTCTTTAAGATACCCAACAGCTTGCTCCTTATTTCCCAACAATTGATGAACCCGGCCAAGACTGCTGTAAGCCAAAGTTTTTGATGACGGGTCATTATTATTGGAGGCCACAGCCAGATGTTGTTCTTGATAATAAATGGCTCTTTCTAAATTACCCATAGATTCATATACGGTGCCTAAATTGCAACAGGCTCTTTCTTGTAGGGCACCTATATTCAACTTTTCGGCAATGTCAAAATCTTTTTCGTGATAGCTAAGCGCCTTACTGTAATCACCCATTTGATGGTAAACATTGCCCAAATGACTAAGTGCTTCTCCCTCCATGCACTTATCATTCAATTCAATGGCAATACTCTGTTGGTGTTCGAGGCAGGAAATGGCTTGCTCCAAATTTCCTAGAGCAAAGTGCAACTGCCCTAGATCTCCATAAGCGGCACCTTTCGTTTCAGGTAATCCCAATTCATGTGCTACAACTAATCGTTTCTCTAGACACACAAGAGCTTGTTGTAAATGGCCAATGCACTTTTGGGAATGGCCCAAACAACGATAAGCCCTATCCTGATCCTTAGGGCTTTTCATCTTTACAGCAACATTTAAATACTGTTCATGGCATTTTATAGCATCCTCTGGGTCACCCAAAGCATCGTAGCAATCACCTAAACTACCAAAGGCTCGAGCACGATCTAGAATAGCAACCTCGGATGTAATCTGCTCTAAGGTTCCCAATTGTTGCTCCAAATAACCAATTGCATCCTCATAGTGACCCATGTTGAGCCTAGCAATGCCTAAATTTCCATAGGCCTGTGCTTCCATTGTTGAATCTTGCAGTTCTTGAGCCCGCTCGAGTTGCTCTTGGTAGCACTTGACCGCATGGGTGTAGTTACCCAACGCCATGTGAACGGATCCTAAATGTCCGTGGGCACGACACTCTCCCAACAATTCAGACATCTCTTGACGTAATGTCAACTCCTGCGTGTGATATCCGAGGGCTTTATCAAATCTTTTCAGCAGTCTGTTGGCACCGCCCAAGGCACCGCAAGCAGCAGCTTCCATATTGCGATCTCGATTATTTCTAGCTAATGCAAGTTGTCTATGATACATTTTTACTGCTTCGTCAGTGTCAGTCATTTTGATCAGAACATCACCGATATTTCCAAGTGCTCGAAACCTTCCTTGGAGATTATTTGTCATATGGGCAATGGCTAAGAAATATTTTTGACATTCTAGGCTGGTATCAAGTTGACCAAGGGCCAAATGTGCAAGGCCCAAGTTACAGTAGGCGCGCCCCATGTTCATTTTATCTTGTAGATCTTTTGCCAGTGCAAGGTCCTGGTCATAGTATCTAACTGCCTCTCGAAAATTGCGAATGCAATAATGTGCGTATCCCAAAAAGTGACAAGCTTTAGCTTCGCCTTCCACATCTGATAATTCTTGGGACAACATTAAATACTGCTCGTAGAAAGGTATAGCATCTCCAAATTCACTTCGCGAGCTTAAACAGTTTCCTAAGTTAAGTAACGCACATGCCTCGCCAGCTGTATCTTTCAATTCTCTGGCTATTCCCAAGTGGGCCTTGTAGTGCAGCAAGGCCATATCATGTGCACCAATAGCTTGATATGCCACAGCCAAATTTCCATGCGTTGATGCCTCTGAGGTTCTATCGTGGACTTCTTTGGAGATCTGCAATTCCTGTTTGTGATACTTAATTGCTGATTCGTAAAATCCAGCAGCGGAATATGCATTCCCTATATTTCCGTATGCTCTGCCCATACCTGCACGATCCTGCAAACTTCTGGCCACCTGTAAATGTACCTGATGTAACTTGAGAGCAGCATCGTATTCTCCCAGAAGCTGATAGACAATGCCCAAATTTGAACATGCCCTTCCTTCCGCAACTTTGTCACGGGTACTCAACGCCATATCAAGTTGCCTTTCATGCCAATGTTTCGCTTGAACATAGTCGCACCCACATCGTGCAGCATGGCCCAGACCTGCGTAAGCACGTGCTTCGACAGACTTGTCACCGATAATTTGGGCAAGTCTTAAGACTTTTTCATGGTACACGATAGCCTGTGTAAAGTTCCTTCTATAGTGGTAGCTTGATCCCAAATTGCTGAATGCCCTCGCTTCTTCAACCTGGTTCTCCAGTCTTCTTGCAATTCGCAAGTGTTGCGTGTGACAATCAACAGCAGAATCAAAATCTCCCATTGCAAGGTACACGGCACCGACGTTACCAATTTCACGTGCTTCTTGTAGACGATCTCCCATCTGCTTAACCAATTGAACGCATTGCTTGTGAGATGCAAGAGCATTAGGATAATCCGCAATAGCTGTATAAACATGGCCCAAGGAGGTCAACGCTGAAGCAGCTGCCTGGGTATCTTTGCATTTCATAGCCAGCACCAACTGATATCTATGTGCCGTCAGAGCTTCCTTGTGACTTCCTTGACTGAAATAAGCACTACCCAAATTTCCATGTGCCCGGCATTCGCCAGAAGTATCACCTAAACTTTTAGCTATTGCTAGGTCTTGTTGCATGTAGCCTATTGCCTTGTCAAGATCATTCAGTGCCCAATGGGCGCTACTCAATGCGCTAAAAACGGATCCTCGTAGTTTAAGCGAACATGACCCTATTTTTAAAGCACTTTCCAATACAGTAATTGCTGAATAGTAAATGCCTGCTGCCAACAATTCTTGACCCACCACACTGATCAATACAAAAGGGCTTTTGTCCAATTTCATCAGCTCCAATTGCTGAAACGTAGGCTCCAAGTTGTGTTTTAGCGGGCTCTTTAAAGAAGCTTCTACTAAAGATGATAGCAATTGTTGGGAGGTGGGATCTTGCGCCAGACCCGATGAGAATGCTGCCAGGGCATCGCCGTGGCGATCCAGGCATTGCAATGCGACTCCTTGGCGGTAATAAGCTTTGGGCCATGTTGGGCACAAGTCTCGAGCTGCAATTGCATCTTGAAGAGCCTGCGCAAAGAGGCCTTGTTTGAGTCGGGCAGCCGAACGGTTTGAATAGAGTATGTGGTTGGATGGATCCAGTTGGAGGGCATCCGTGTAGAGGGCAACCGCAGTGGAAAAGTCCCCGTTTTGGCATGCTGCATTTGATTGTCTAACCTAACAGAAAAGGGAGATCAACATAAATAATTAAGGGCTTCTTATTTTGCTCGTTTACAGTAATATTAAAGATAATATACCTTTTCCAGAAATAACTTGCGATTTATTGGTGGCAATTCTGGTGTTCCTTGCGGTTCAACCTAAAATATATGAACATATTATATGGCAATCCAAAACTAAGCCAAAAATATTTTTAATAAGTCGGTGCGTTAAGTTTGCACAGCACAACTTGCCGACCATATCCACCACGATTTCGCAGAACTTGTCTATCGTAAAAGTAATTTTAATCGAAGAGTGGAAATTGTACAGAAATGTTGTTATATCGAAATATAATCAATATCATTTCCACTTTCCGATCCAAATTACTTTTACGATCGACAAGTTCTGCGAAATGGTAGTGGATACGGTGGGAATGTTGTGCGGTGCGAATTTAATCCATTGATTTATTTCATATGTATAAATTTAAAAATAAAAAATATTTGAAACACCCTGTATATTACATATTTCGTTTTTAACTAACCTTCATCTGCTTCTTATAATGTATACTGTCAAATTGGAGTCTTTAGATGTTAGATCATCATGCTTATATTTGATTCTGGTCATTCATTGCTTGAGATTGTTACTAATTTGAAATTTTAGGAATCTCACTAACTATGCACCCTACGAGGAAATATTGTAGATATTAAAATGAAGAGAATTCGAATCTCTACAAGAGCGTATTTTTTGTTTGCCACGTATACCTAAATTTTTGATTTGACACTCAATTAGTCTTCTTTACTGGCCGATTTTTATTTTTTTGTACTCCAGGGTCAAGTTAGAGCAACAGATGCAAAGATACTAAATTTTACCCCAGTAAGTAGCTTGCTTTGTCCGCAATTTTGTGCTCTTACACACACACACACATACAAATACGCGCGCTCACACACACACACACACACACATACCAAAACCAATTTTCTTATTCAGGGAAGCGAGATTCGTGGAGATACGTCGCTAAGCCGAGTTCGATATTTTGCCTGTTTACATGTCTTTCCTTACTATACTTTCGGTAAGTCGGAATGTAAAAGAATTCAGCAAAAAATATTTGAAATTTTTACTTTCCGGCCACATCCTGAAGGTATGTAGGTATAGGAAAGTAAGGTAATAGGAAAAAATCAAACCTTGATTCGTGGACAAATTGCGGTCTAACCAAGCAACGTATCGGGATATCCATCTAACTTGAACCTGGAGTAAAAATATACAAAATCGGCTGGTAACGAGGACACCTTTACTTGTAGACCAAAACTTCTAATCCGCTAAATATTGATTACAGCATAAAAGTATCCATATAATCTCCGAAATAGTTTTCAATTTCTTGCCAGATTTGTCACCGTACAACTTCCTGACCGTATCCACTACAATTTCGTAGAACTTGTCGATCGTAAAAGTAATTTTGATCGGAAAGTGTCATTTAATTACGTATAAGGTCAATTTCAAGTCTCGGCCGTATAAGTGCAACTTCGGCTCGACCACTGGGCTTCTTCCTCATAGTCATGCTGATGATTCCTCATAGGATGAAACAGTCGTGCATGCTGAAGAGATGCTAGGTGTTCGGGTCGCTGTTGCACTAGACTAACAGAGAACAGAGACGAAGAAATTGTTCCGAATACCCACTGACAAATGTTTACCGCCACTGTAAGTATTAAATTGAGTGAAATTCCCTCTTATTCGCATTTATTTTATTTATATTTGCTGGCGCTCAAACCAATTGACATTCGTATTTCCATAATACATACCATTATAATCTCAGGTCAGCGAGTTATGTACTAGCAACGTAGCCGGATGAAATTTGGTATGTTGGGCATAAATCCCTCCCAGTAGAACCTGGTGTAAAAATAAATGAAATCGGTCTCTATACCGACACTTTACTTGAGTGTCAAAACATAAATTTGCATATAACTGGCTAAATATTGCATCTAAAAACAAAACTATGCTCTTGTAGCGATTTTCAACACCTATAACATTTTTTCGTCGGATGCATAGTTTGTGAGATATTATTTGGTAAACTTTCGTATTATTAACAATCACAAAATAATTAGAATTGAATATTCGCGTGCCCTGGCGACCCTCTAACACTGTAAATACAAAAAATACGGTGCGGGACACCGCACAACTTTACGATACCATATAGCTACACTATGTATCGGTATAGTGTGTTAGTTTATACGTCATCATAGCACATTAGATCTTGCAGTTCATTGTTTTGAGTTTGTTACAAATTTTAAATTTTAAGAATTAATATCTCACAAACTATGCTTCCTACGAAAAAATGTTATAGGAACTAAATTGCCAGGGCTACAAGAATATATTTTTTATTTTTATTTATATGCAATATTTTGCCACTTATACGCAAACCTATATTTTGACATCCTAGTAAAATGCCCTTCTTTACCTACCGATTTCATTTATTTTTACTCCAGGTCCTCACCAGACGGACATCTACCCACGTACCAAATTGCATCTCTATGCATTGCGCGGTTTGACAGGAATTTTGTTCACAAGAATACACAAAATTTGAAACTTTAGGAATTAACATCTCACAAACTATGCATCGTACGAGAAAAAGTTGTAGGTGTGTGCCAAGTTTCGTTCCGATCCGTTGCTTGATTCAGCCGGAATTTTGTTCACAGCTTACATACATCACACAGCCACACACACAGACACACACACGGACGTCAAGCCAAAAACCACTTTTTCGGACTCAGGGGAGCGAGATTCGTGGAGATCCGTCGAAATCCCGACTTCGAGTTTTCGGGGTGAATCCAATACTTTCCTATACATACCTTCGGTATAGTATCGGAAAGTAAAAATACGGTGCGGGACACCGCACAACTTTCCGATACCATATAGCTACACTATGTATCGGTATAGTGGGTTAATTACGTCATCATAGCACATTAGATTCTTGCCGTTCATTGTTTTGAGTTTGTTGCAAATTTAAAATTTTTGGAATTAATATCTCCCAAACTATGCTTCCTACGAAAAAATGTTATAGGAACTAAAATGTATAGAAT
>JARJEB010006055.1:0-19393 GCA_030264535.1 Liometoxenus newtonarum
CGGAAATTCTCACTCAGTGAGTAATAGTAGTTTTTCTACACCTATTTAGTTATATGATCATTATTAGCATTTTTTCAGTGATTAATGGTACCTATTAATCACTACCGTGATTAACCAACTTTTTGATTTAACGATTTAACGAATTTGAAGTGACCGATCCAACTTATCTATATGATCTAAGATCTCGAAAGAACCCGAAGTATTCCGACCGTAGCTCTATGTGTATAACCCGCCATATTGTTTCAGTTGTCGGTTAGTGCTCGTTCGTTGCTTCATCGAGAAATCACAATTGGTATTTTGTGTAAAAACCATAGTATTATATCCGCGATTATAGCCATTGTTCACTCAGATGAATTGATACACTACGCGTAAACTGCGCAGGTCATTCGACCGCCGCTCTTAATTTTAAGTTTTAAGTGTAGGTAGTCTCCTAATAAATTAATAAAATAAAGAAATGGCATATTAGTAACTACCGTATCCTTTTTGAGAAATAATTCAAGCAATTTCTTAGTTAAAAAATTTCAAAACTAAAAGCACCACTCTTAGCCCAGTCAAAAAAAAGGCCAATCTAAGGAAATAAATACGAGAGTTTTGAAAATTGGTATGGTTGTTCCATTGTACGTACAATACAACATATTAAAAGTCCTGGCAGGTGGGGGCCGAGCTGGGAGCGGGGGAGCAGTTTAAGTGTGACTTTTCCTAGTTAATGATTTGTCGTAGGTTCGAGGGCTTCATCTACGCCTCTGGTATCAGCTCATTACCCAACCAATGTTATTTTTTAAATACATTTCATAGTTACATTACCGAAGGAATCTCAATAAAGACTTTATTAAATTAGCCTTTGTTTTGTCTGCCCTATCGCTTCCAGAGTATTACTCCTACCAAAAAAATGAGGACCTTTTTTTTGTAGGAAATTATGTCTACGGATAAATTTTCCGTAGGATCGATAGTTACGGAAATACAAGCAAAAAAAACTAGGAAAAGCCACACTTAAACCGCTCCCCCGCCCCTCACCCTAGGACTTTACTATATTGTATTGTACGTGCAAAGATACATCTATACCAATTTTCAAAACTCTCGCAATTATTTCCTTAGTTTTGATTAATTTGACTCGGCTATCTTATTATCAATCATTAGTGTTCCTCAACCTGTTCCAAGGGCCAATAATGAAATCAAATCTATTCCCGGAAAATCAAACTGAATTTAGCAGGAGTCATTTTTCTTCACTTAAACATTGCACTCGATTTGAAGGCACTTCGTGAACTGTCTTGTAACAGAATTTAAGTGTTAATAAAATTGTTTGTAATCTTTCCTTTTTCCTACTAAATTATTTAAAGCAGTATTAGTTTTTTTATGTGAATATGGCAGTTGTTTTTACTTTAAATGAAATAGAAATACTAAAGAATAATTTAATTTTTCTGTGGGGCAGCATGTTGCTTGCCTAAACGGCGCCTTAATTCAGTTGGAAATTTATCATAGCATTTCTTACACACTGGTTTCATGTCAAACTCATAGAACTTTGTCTTCTGGTTCATCTTTTGGTCGCACATCGAACACGCGAAGTGATGCTGGCACCAGGCTTTGTTCCATGTTGTGAAAGCTACACAAACATATGAATAAATCAAAAAGTGTAAGATGACAAGAAAACAAAACTCTCTTACCATCTCCAGCAATAACTTGATTACACACATAACACAAATTGCCGAACAACTGATGATAGTGGACTTCGCAGTAGGCCATGCCCTTCTTTTCGTAATGACGATGACCAAAGAATGGCTTTTCACACTTGGCGCAAACAAAATGCTCGACATGCCAGTGCTTACCAAGTGCCGTAACGACACGCTCTTCAATCGGACGCCGACAGGCACCACATATTGGTATGCCCATCTTGTCGTGACAACGGAGGCAATACAATTCGTTCATTTCATTTGCAGCATAACCGGGACGACCACGTACTTCGCGTGCGCTTGCATCTAATTCAACTCCGCAAGCAGTACAGTTGAAATGATAGGGGTGATACAATTCTCCTCGGAACTTCAGGGGTTGATCATCAATCAAACCACTAGAACAAAATTAATGTTAAGTTAAAAAGTTGCTACTTTTGTGTACTTTGTTACATAGCCCGTAAAGAATATTAACTAATTTTGTTAGTTGCAGTGACGGCATTTGCACCGGGTGCAAACGTTTATGCACCCAAAGCACCGGGTGAGGTGAGTTCTTATGTCAATCTACCTACTCTGAGTAGTTCGAAACTACTTTGTGCAGGTCGGAGCTACTCTGAGTAGTTTACAGTGGTATATCGGAAGCAATGCACCGGGTGCAATGATGAATGCACCAATTGGGTGCATTTTAGGGTTATGCCGAGAATCTGAGTGCACACTCACGGTGCAAAATTTTGATTGCACCAGGTGCAAACAGTATTTATTTGCAGTGGTGCAAACCGGCTTACCATCACTGGTTATTTGTTATTTACTTACTGGCACTTGTGACAAATGTATCTTCCTAGTCCTTGGGCCTTGACTTTAGCATTACATTCATGACACAAAGCCCTACCACCATTTTTAATGAATCCCAAGTCGGCCAATTCAACATGGCAAGCTTCGCAACGGAAACAATTCGGATGCCAATTCAAATTCATTGCTTTGATGACGCGCCCAATCACAAATTCGCCACATTTTCCGCAGCATGGTGCGAAGAGCACTTGAAAATCGTGCTCACAGTACTTCCTGCCTTCAAATTCAAAGAACGTACCGTCTTTAAATACTTGAAAGCATTGGGCACACACAAAACATTCCTGATGCCACAATTCGCCAGTAGAATTCACGATTTTCTCGTTAATTTCAAAACCTTCTCCACAACGAGAACAAAGCATGTTGTCCAGGGACATACCGGTGGTAATACTGAAATATTTAAATAACAATTTAAGCATAGAAAATACTTTTATCATTAACTGGTAGGTACATATGAAACCATCAAGAAAGCATTAAATAATTATGTTACAATAAAATTAGTACTTTTCAAATAGTACGATGTCAATTTTATCTTGAGCATCACCATCCACATCAACATTTCTTCTTGCATACAAAATGCTTGAAGCCAATGGTTGCAAATCAGGCACATCTGGTGATTTATCAGTGGATAATGCTCCAACAGCATTGAAATTTTTAACAGGAAACTTATTCATTACACTGAGCGACTGCATCGAACATTACATGCCAAATAATCAAAAATCATTTAATTACATAAACCTACGAAGTGCTTAGTGCATGCAACTCATATCTTTAAGTCAATAATCATGCCTGTTATCTAGAGCAAAATGTTCTAAATAAGATAGGTGATGTTAAAATTGAAATTAGAATCGAACAATGAACAAGCAAGCTTACCCAGGCATAGGTGTTGGCGACATTCTTCGCGATTTAATTTACACAACAACGAAACGCAAAATGGTATTTCTAAACAATTTTGTGGATGAACGAAACTTGCAATAATCAAGATTCAAATGCACTAGTCTATGAAATAAAATAACATCAGATCAATTGTTGAATTGTGAATGACGACAAATTCATTTCATTGCTAACATTAAACATGTGCAAAAATTACCTTGGCTTGGTTTATCCCCCGCAATCAATCAAACCAACAAACTAGCGTTTCTTATCCTTATGTTGTTTTCTTAATATAACTAACAACGCCCATTAAATTATTATGACCAAAGATTTATATTTACAATAAAAAATTACTTAACAAACTTAACCAATCAGCAAGCTGATTGCCATAAATAGAATTTAGTATGAGAGAGAAGAGTTGCTGAACGAAAGATTCAGTTAGAGAAGTAATTCTCGCGACATCTATTAAAAAGTAGTTGAACCAAGCTAAACAGGCAATATATAACACTAGACAGCGCAACCTGTCAACCAAAGTGTGGCTGACAAAAGAGAGAAATAGAGAAGTTGTGATTGATCCCTGGGAGAGGGTCTGGGTAAATCCCCTATTTCCTTTACTGAGCAATTGCACTGCTCCTTGCTGGTGCCGTATAAATTACGATAGGTATGGCTAGCGCTAGGCCAAAACTGGATATCAATTTTTTTACATGTCATAAATAGGAAGTGCTGGGCATGCTAGGTCTATTGTTTTGAAGTCTATGGTTTCTACACAATTTTGATCAAATTTGAAGTTTTGAAGTTCGGAAATAGAAAACAAATGTCTCTCCAAACTTTTATCGAACTTGTAAACTATCTACGAAGGTATTTTATCATAATTATTATAAATTTTACTTACTTGTTGGAAAATATTCTATACTCCGATCTATCGGTGAATAGTACTACGTTGAAGAAAGCATTCAGAAATCTGTAAAAATTAATCCCTTGTGTGGTTATCGAACGAAATGGTTGATAAAATTATATGACTGAATGTCATATGACTGCATGCATGCGCAAATTTCGTAGTTTGTAAGGATTTGATCGAAACTATCTACGAAGGTATTTTATCATAATTATTATAAATTTTATTTACTTGTTGAAAAATATAAAATATTCTTTACTCCGATCTATCGGTGAATAGTAATACTTTCAAGAAAACTTCCAGAAATCTGTAAAAATTAATGCTGTGTGCATATCGAACGAAATAGTTGATAAAATCATATGACTGAATGTCATATGACTGCATGCATGCGCAAATTTCGTAGTTTGTAAGGGTTTGATCGAAACTATCTACGAAGGTATTTTATCATAATTATTATAAATTTTATTTACTGTTTGAAAATATAAAATATTCTATACTCCGATCTATCGGTGAATAGTAAAACTTTGAAGTAAACATCCAGAAATCTGTAAAAATTAATGTGTGTGGGCATATCGAACGAAATAGTTGATAAAATCATATGATTGAGTGTCATATGACTGCATGCATTCCCAAATTTGTAGTTTGTAAGGGTTTGATCGATAATAAAGATGATAAGTAATTTGCTTTATTTTAGTGCAATTCTTATTTTCGGTAAGTTTAAGTTAGTTGTTTTATATGTTCATGATCCTTGTTGATCATTTAATTTTGCCCATTTTTTGTGGGGGGCCTTAGCAAGTAACAAATGCCCATCCCATGTGTACATCCATCTACATAATCTATAATACACATTTATATTTACAGCTCATGGGGCCGGTAAATTTAGTGTTCTAACATACCCTCCGAGTATTACATTCAAAGGCCATGATCACATCATGCAGAGTTCAGTTCCGGAGGTTTATTCTGTTGGTGTTGGATTCACCCCTGAGAAGGTAAGACATCATCTTTTTCCCTTTGACAATTTTGGAGCTGAGCTGTAATTTAAGGAATCAAACTGGCAAGGCATGTACCTATCATACCCATGGAACTTGTCTAAAATGATTGTAACAGTTGCAATTGAGGGTACAAAAGATACAGATTTAAGGGAAGGTCATCATTATCCAATGATCACTAATGAAGATGGATTAAAACAGGTTTACGAAGTGATGGCCGAACGCATCCAGGCGCATTATCCGAACGAGCAAAATGATATTCTAATTGATTGCAGTAACGGTCCAGCTAAGGTATAAACATAGATCTTAATTTTCCTTAGAAGAGAACCAAATATAAAATAATTGTTGCAGGTTAGTTTTCTGGACATCAAAGATATTAGGCCGACCATGCCAGCTTATAATGCATTGAATTCCTCCATCGAAGAAGATAATCAATTGTTAAACGAATTAGCATATATGAATGGGCTAAGTGAAAGTATCAATGAGTCTACATTGCGAAAAAGGCATGCACCACAATTGATTTGGATTCAGGTTCAAGGTTTACATGCGGTTTCAGATTTGCACGGAGAGAACTCGACCCAAACGAACGAGGCTAAGGATTTAACCAATTCAGTCATTCACAAGTTGAATGCTGCTTGTAGAAAGCTGTACGATCGCTCTGTTTTCTTTAATGTTCTTACTAGTGATACCAGTCATACTAGAAGGATGCGACGTGCGGCGACTCAAGATGATCCTGTAAGTATAATATGTCTAATTTATTAATGGGAGTGGCTAGTCGTCAGGGCACCCGTTCGTTTAAGCTCGTAAAACTTAATCGTTAGGGCATTCTGCGCACGCGCATTCCGAGGCCCCCGTGTCTTATGCTTGTAAGCTAATCGTAAGGGCATCTATACGCACCATGCACACTCACCTCGTATTATCATTCGTTCAGGCAAACCACGATTTAATATTTGGCGTTGTGTTTTGTTATTAGCAATTATATTTTGTTATTAGCAATATTAGCAATTAAAAAATAACTCTCAGGTGTGGAACTCATGAAGGTTAGAATTATAAGCGTAGAACTACGGCGGAAGCTAGCATCGGTCTCCCGTCCAAAAAATTAAACGCTCCCGGCGTTGCTGCAATTCAATGATCGAACGACATACGGTTTATTCTAGGTGCTATGGGCGTTGCTTCCTTCACTGGATAGAAACGGTAACCTAAATAGATAAATGCCCCGACAGATGCGCGTGCGCATGAATGCCCTGACGATTAGGTTTTACGAGTTTAAACGAACGGGCGCCCTGACGAATAGACACTTTCTTTGTTAATTAACATATCCCAACACTTTGATCCTAAAATTTGCTTATCTCAGACAATTCAAATAAAAATACATTTTCTTGCTGATTTTGGTTTTACAGAAACCGGAAGATATTAATTTGGCACAAAACTATTCCGGCGACTATCCAGTCATCTTCAACATCATTCTTTGGTTTGGGGTTACAATGTTCTTTTCACTTCTGGCAATTTGTATGTTTATCGGCAATATGGATCCTGGTCGTGATTCCATCATTTATCGCATGACCAGCACTCGCATGAAGAAGGATAATTAATCTGTTAATATATAAATTCATTAATATACAACTTAGAATCCAATAGAAATGAAAGAAAGAAAGTCCTAAGCTACAAACGCGAAAGTACATAACCATCAGTTCATTAAATGAAAAAAAAAAAAATTTCGAGGATGTTTTCGTAGTTTCACATTTTAATCATTTTTCATTTGTAGTTTTTCCCATTGCATAACATAATAAATAATAAGTGTTTGTAAAACAATTGTTGCAAATTGGTTCTGTGACTTAAGAAGAAAAAGTACATTTTAAAATTATTCAGAAGTTAGTTCAAATCGATTCTGAGAACGAACCCAATAATTTGTTATTTAAGAATATTTAAGATCAAATCTACAATTTGAATACGTTGTTAATCTAACCATAATGTTCCATTCCACATTTGTTAAGAAAAAAGTATAAATTTTCTTTTATTAATGAAAATATTCTAGAATTATAATGTTATGTGAATGAACAACGGAGCTGATTTCAATAATTGCACTAAAAGAAAATAGTTTTCGTCGAAAAATAATATTCGAGATGTAATGTAGTGTGTACATAGATTTTTGTCAGCTAAATGAAGTTTTAGTTAAAAATGCATTTAACTTATAAGACGAATTACCTTCGGAAAATGTATTTTTTTTTGTTTGCACTAGACGAGAGACATACCCAAAGTCCCAAAGAAATATGAAAACTGCATGGAAAGTAAATTGATTAAGATTATAAAGTTATAAAATTATAATTATAATTGTGAACTATGAAAATAGTAATGCAATTGGAATGTAACAAATGAACAAAAATGATTTAGATAAAGGGTGGCTTTGGAATTCTGAACGTACGTTTGATGTTTGATTCATCGTCAGTTTTGAAAATAAACCGGACGCTGACGATGAATCAAACAAACAACGTACGTTCAGAATTCCATAGCCACCCTTTATCTAAATAATTTTTATTCATATTATAATAGCAAGGAGAGGAGGACAAAACATGAATGAAATCAATAACGAAATGTGGAAATGATCAGAAAAAGTGATAATTCAAAAATGCAAAATAATGTAGCACATAATTGATTAAATTTAGTTACAATGTCAATGTCGTCATGTGAAGTTGTGAACATAAAAAATACAATGAATGTTGAACAAAATTACAAAAAAAAATAGCAAAAAAAATTAATGTTTTGTAACACCAAAGTCTACCAGAACTAACTTTTTCTTGAATGACGAAAATGAAATGCGATGCAAGTTGAGCAGAATGAGCAATGATCAATCAATTTTTACGCCATTTTTATCCCGATCAGCTGATTAAAATTAGCTCCGCGACGTATGCATGATGTAACGTGGAACAACTGGAACCCGTTCCTAAACTCTGGGTAATGGTAATCGGATAAGGGTAACCCGTTCCTAAATACGAGGTAACAGCAGGGTAGGATAATGGTTACCCAGAGTTTAGGAACGCTTTGGGAAATATCCGGATAAAATCCAAGTTCCCGTACTAACTCTGGGCAGTGGCGGATTTTGGTAATGTTGGGCCCTGGGCAAAATTTTCATAATGGGGCCCCATTAAAAAAATAATATAAAATTAAAATTTGATTGAAAATTTGCTCGATAATGGGCCCCTTCACCTTTAAGCCTGGCCCTTAGGCAAATGCCTAGTTTGCTTAATGGTAAATCCACCCCTGACTATGGGACTGCGGGAATGATTCGCCGTCATGAGCAATGCCGTCCGGTCGAAATTGAGGTCGAAATTGCAACTGGCAGACCAGTTGAAATTGAAGTTAGAGTAGAATATTAAACTAAACAAACTCTTGTTTTTGTTTTACGCTAGCTTTTATACTTAAAGTCGAACTGTTGAAGACAAGATCGAAAACAAACTCCAAGTGTATCTTTCATGTAAATGGACAAAAGAGTCAACTTGTGCCTTAATTGAATCGTATAAGAAGCATGAAATAGAATTTGTGTCAACAGCCATACGAAATGAAGAAACTTTTATAAAAATACCTCTTATTACCTCGTTTATTACCCCATGCCGTTCATAAATGCTGTGGAATGTAGCGTCACGTGGTATTACAATTACCTCACCCTTACCTTTAGTTTAGGAACGTATCCCAGAAGTAGCACAGTCCGTGTCGAGAGAGCGCACCGTGTGCCTCTTCACAACCTACACGCACCGACTGGTCTACGCAAACTAATTCTGCGCACATCCAAATCTAGAGTTAAGTCTGAGCGTGTGTAGGGCTTTTACGATAACCATATATCTCAGCCAACTTCATCATATATAAGATCGACTATTTTTCTTAAAAATGGGTCACGATCTACCTACTAAATTATTAACATTTAATCAGTGACAATGGGGGAGGGGGTATTAAACTAACATGATATTTCATTACTAATATGTATTAAGTAATTGAAAAGCATAGCCGCAAAGAGAACAGTTAAAATGTTATGTTCTATCTTATAATTAATGGAATTCTGCGTTTGCAAGTCAGCTTCGCGATCGACTTGTTGGCCAACCCTGATTTATCTGATCTGGTGATATATCATCTAATATTATTGCAAATACATGAATGTTAAACAGAACTTATAATTATTACAGTATTTATAATTATAATAGCTACCTCAAATGTTGATATATTTTGTCAATTTTTTTTTCACGTTTCGGACAAGCTTTACCAGCTGAATGGTATCCCTTAGCATAGGCAAGCCAAAGTAGAACCCCCACTATGTTATGAACATTTTATGCAAAAGAACTTGTGCAAAAGCAGTTTCATAAGGGATTCTCTAACACAGGGGTCGGCAACCTTATCCAGCCTAAGGGCTCATTCTAAAAAAATTATTACTGAAGGGCGCATGAATGATTCACTCAAATAAAACAACATGGTTTCTTGGTTTTTTACTCATGTTAAAAACAATATATAACAATTCAATAACAAAATGCAGTACTTGACTCTGTGTATCGCAGCGCACTGACTCACTCACAGGCTAGTTGAGGCTAGCAACATCGACCGCCGGCCTCCGCCTGTTAGTGTTGCCAGATGGGTCAAATCTTATCATTGTGTCCCTGCTCCCGCGCCCCAGCAAGGAGGGCGCATCCAAAAGCCGCCGGGGGCGCAAGTGCGCCCGCGGTCACAGCGTTGCCGACCCCTGCTCTAGAGACTCAGTTTATATTCAGTAGGACACTACCTATAGTTTTCCATTTCCCGCGTAAGCGTAGCGGACATTAGTTCGTTTAGCGACTGGAAATGGTACACTAGAATTTCATTTTCCCAGCATGAATTTATGTAGCAATGGTGCCTACGGGGTCAATGTCATAAGTAGGTACTTACCACCAAGATCGGAAAGGTGTGCGGTGCGAAGCGTATAGAATTTTGATAATACTCTAAGAGGTGACCCATATCATCGCTTCAGTATTAAATTCAGCCATCTCATCGCTACTAACAAGCAAAGCAACGCAACGAATGTTTTTTTTTATGTTGTTTCATTCTTGTCTTGTTCTTCTACTTGAAGAAAAAGGCAAGTGTGCGGATGTTTAATAAAAGATAAATAAAATTCCTTATTAGAGTATGCAAATTGACGAAGGAATTGAAAGAATTTTATGGTGGATTGGGTGAAAATCTGCAAATTGTTTAAGTACTTGTATTTGAATTGGTGAAATATAAATGTTGAGTACTTCATTTGAAGCACTTCAAGCGGGGGTGGCTTGTTAACGACAGCATTGTTGATTGTGTGGAACAAACAGAAGTTGTCTAGATTTAGTTATGGAAGATACGGACAAAACACAATATCGAATTGCATTCTATTGTATTTCGCGGTTGTGCTTAGTTAGTTGTGAGTGGGTGCGAAGTGAGACAATGCACTACGCCCTGCAAACTTAAAACTTGTATACAACTTCTTGTGTATCTCCTGTGTACAATTGTAATACAGATGTTACGACTGCACCTAACAATCATTCCGAATATGTACTCAACGATTAACCAGTGCTACTTGCATGTTACTCCTGCTACTATATACACCAAAAAAAGAAAACGCATTTGCAATTTTATAATACGAGTGCATTCATTACAATGGATGAAATTTTAAGCAATCAATAAATATATAGGTAAATTATATTTGTTTTGAAAACAAACAAGAAAACTTTCATCGCGTAACGAAAAAGTTCGATGGTGTTCGTTTAAGTACTTAGGTAGGTACATACCCACTATTTCTTTTTGGCTTCTGCTGCTTTATAATGATAACTTGTTGCGTTGTAACGTTTGTTCGAAAAACTTTCATCTTCAACTCAAGCGACTGAAAACTTCTTAAAACATGAATGCATATTGAGGCTCCCACATCTTCAGCATTAATCTTGAATTGAATGGAAGCAATTAGCATTAATTGGCATTAATGAACGTAAGCCGAAACAGTAAATGACCGTGTGAAAAGACAACATGAACATCAACAAACCTCCTTATGAATTCCAACAATATCTATCTAGTATCAACACAGTTTTGCGTTCTTTCCTTATTGTTCATAGAAATGTCTTCTTGGGTATTTAACAAGCGAAAAAATTGGAACAACGCCCGATATTTTACCATATTCCTGGTTTATTTGTACCTATATAGATTTATGTCCGTAAGTTACCGGTTATGTTATTATACTAACAAATAAGTGTCACATTTGTTAGTCGCATACAGTTTCGTGTTTATCCACGTGTAGTTTGTGTGGCTTCTCTTGCTCGTTTGTCGTTCTTCGCCGTCGACGACGACGTCTTCGTCCGTATAAGTTGCTCTTGCTTGGCGCCTCATGCATCGTCTACTATATGGCGTAAAGTTCAAAAGGTTACATGACTCACTTAAAATATCTTCAATTATAAAATACGTTGTTATACCTACGTTGGATTTTGATCGTTTTGCTTAAAACGTACAGGTATTAAGAAGTTAATTGACAATGTAAATGTTATTTTCGTATAATTTTGATAATATTATTGGGAATTGTAATAAAACAGCGATAAGCAAATTATGAGTGGAAAGGAATAAATGGAAAATTGAAATGCAAAAGCGCAGAAATCGGTAAAATCAAAAGAACTTTCATGTAGGTACGTAAGCAAGTATGAATAAAATTATTCACTAAACGTTGCCATTTGTTCTTATCTTTATATTATCAAAACGTTCATTGAGACGACATTTATAAACAATTATCATAATGCATATTGCATATTATTAATCAGATTGACCTTTACTCTTGCATTTGCTAGCGAATAAGGCAACCGAATGGCAGTATAGGATTAGATTTAAATTTGTTGATGGTTTGCCGCATATATTAATATTTATTGGTGATCTATGAGATTATTCGATTTCAATTTACAATATTCAAATTTGTGATTGAAATCACCAAGTCCTCAAGTCGAAAGCTCAGTTAAAAATACGATTATAATCGGTTGCGGTTGTAACCGATTTATAAGTATATTCGATCGATCCGATCAATTTTGATCGATATATCTGGACATAATAACTTGTGATTGATTTTTTTTTCAACAATCAACATCCATCGGGGTGATATACTCGTAAAGCAATCACATTCGCAGCATGTTGCTATCTAACGATCAGGCGTGAACTTAATTAAGAAACACAGAAAAAGAAAATCAAATACAATATTAAAATGAAACTTTTTACTGGTAACGATTCGTAATTTAATTTTCATTTGATTTTCTTTATTTTGCCATCTCCTCGTTATCGATGCGGCAGCAAGTTGTACGTAAAGTTAATGCCGCTTCTTTGGTGAGGTCATGTCAGAAACCATGAGCGTCTGCACCATCACGTAATCAACAATCGCACAAAACATCGGCCAGCTATTACATTATTAGAATAATCGCATTTGAGTTACCTGTAAAGTTAAAATACAAATTAACTAAATTACTTATATTTTCTTTGATTCTCTTTCGGTCTTGTTGTGCCTTTTGGTATCATGCAGCGCGTACATTTAACCGTAACAAAGGTCACGACGTTCAGACACTGTAGGCGCTTCGTGTGCCGTTATCGTTGAGGGAAATCTTGTCCTTTTAATTCATCGTCTTCTTTTCCTTCTAAATATCTTCCAAGTCCAATAACAACTATTCCATGAACAGGCCAGATTCGAGTACTTTAGCACTTGATCTTGTTTCATCTATCCCCGCGCCCCCTATAATATCTACGTGCTTCAGGCGGCACGTAATTTTGCCTTAAATCGAAATAAAACTAATATAAATAATTTGCTATTTAATAACTTAGAGAGACCCAGCATATACCTACAAATCGGACCTCTTTATAGATTAGTTTATGTTTGGGCTTATTTAAATCTTTCTTGATAGTTAATTGTATACTTATACAGATAGATCTGATTTGTTTCAGTGGAGATCTCATGCCTCATGCTGTAAACCATTTAAATTTGTTTGAATTGTCAGAGTCGGAGTCGTTTATCTCCTAATTTCACCGCACGCTTCAGCAGAGATAGCATCGAAATGATTGTACTCTTCAGCTAGACTTTACCTCGGCTCTGAACGTAATTTATTGGTTTTTCCGGCAAGGAATTGAACATGTTTTACATTTATTTTAATAAAGAATGCCCATGTGAGCATCATATTTATTCAGGCGACTATAGACAATAAATATTTTATGATCTTTCTTTCCAACTTAAATCACTTTTAAAGTCAGTGCATAGTTCGTATTGCATAATGATTATTAACATTAAGATTAGTGTTAATGTTATTACAACAACTATACAAGGCGGAATAGAATGATATAGGCGATTAATGTTGTTGTAATGGTGTGTGATTTTTGTCGTACAAAGCGTCAAAAACGATAAATATGCAGCGACAGCACAGGTAGAAATGTAAAGATATGAAAGCAAGTTAATTATAATAACTTAATTAGATTATCTGGGAAATTATTGATATTTTATTCACATCATTATTGCCACAGCGCTAAGAACTCGTCATATGCGACATTATTTTTAGTGATTTCTTGCTTTAAAGAGCTTTAAGTTTCATAATTTTTCAAATTAAAATTGAAATCTTTCTGAATTTAATTAAGATGCAAATGTACCTATATGCACACAAATTGTTTAAATGAAATGTATAATGAAAAAATTCAATAGAAGATGATCGAAGCAGGTTGAATAATTGAATAATTTCTCAATAAAAATCTAATAAACTCTCCTATAATTTTATTACATTCTTTCCTGCGTTTTTTACCTCTTTTATTGTCTTTCTATCTGTGAATGTTGCGTAACAATATCTATTTCGAATAATAGACGTAATAAAAGACTAATTTATGTCAGCAATAACTTTATATCGACACCAAAGAAGACTTTAACCGAAGACAAAACCAAGTAAAGAAATAACTGTTTCTAAAGTAATTTTGTTCACGTGCTCTCGTGGACAAAATCAAATGTTGTTGAGCATCATTCAGGTCATTAACTAGAAGATTTAATAAGAATAATAAAGACCCCAACACAAGTGAATATTTTATTAGAACGGTTATACCTAAGGAAATGAGATAAAGAATTGAAAACGCCACGCAGATAATGATGCTGTGTTGTCATTATTATGGATTATGGTCAATAATAGGTATAATAATGGCTTAATAAAGTGCTTAATTACAACGATAAATTGTATTAAATAATAATATAATGCACTCGTTTAGCATTGTTAACGATCTATAATAAATAATGCCGATAATACAATAACCAACAACATCAGCAATAAAGTAAAGAACATTATATAGGTACGATGACAAAAAAACTATTAAACAATGAGGGATTAAAAATAAATCAAAAAAAAGTAAATAAAAACAAAAGGAAATCAGTCTTGGCGCCGTTAATTCCTCATCTTCCTATCCTCGAATTACCTCTTAAATAACTTTAAAGTAGCACTGATTTTTTTTTTTTGCTTTTAGCACGTTGCCATTTTTTATTAGATTTGTTGGACATGAATGGTTTTATTGCCCCTTCGAATTTCTGTGGAACTGTGCTGAACACGAATGTATGTTTGATCCTTTTGCGATGAGCTGTTTTTAGATTTAGCAGAAAGAAGTAAGTGTTGGACAAGATCACACAATAACTGTTTTGGCTTGAGACTTGACGAAGAAACGTAGTTCAACATTGGCCACATTGCGGAAGTCGCGTGTACGTGTCCTGTGCATTTAATATTCCACCATGACCATTTACAATTGCTCAATGAGCTTTAACGAAAAGGATAAAAAATGCTGTAGCTGGAAAAAATAAAACTATTATTGATTCTACTAAATTCCTCTTAGTTTTTCTTTTCTTTTCTTTTCGGAGAAGTTCACGCATCTTGCATTTTATTTTTATTAACGGTCCACGTCCATTTGATCAAATTTGAATCGGTTTTTATTGACAACGAATGATAAATGCGGCAGTTGACAATTGCCGGTTTAATAATTACAATAAATAAATATGAATGGCAGAAACGGCAATGACAAAAAAGCAGCGCCACTTAAATCACGACGTGTGCGCATTGTGTTCTTATGCAAAGAGGATACTTTGTGCACATGCCGCTCTTTTGCCTTCTTATTTTTGTATGAGGCCGAAGCTGGTGATTCGACGACGATGTGCATTCGCTATCTGTATATCTACTAATTCGCAATCCATGACGATGTTTCATTTAAAGATGTAAATCAATATACCTACCTATACGCATCAGGACAATCATCGCTTATATACTTAACATAAACGATTATAACATGAAGAAGGGAACATCATTAAACATGCTAGATTTATAATTTGTCCTTATAAAAATTCGCAGAAGAGATGAATTAGTGTGCTTGAAAAATACGCATGGGTGAGTATTGAAATACAAAATAAATACTAAATTGTAATGGAAATGGAAGTAAATTAAAGCAAGAATAATAATATAAGAGCAGAGAACACGTTCTTCAGACTTGATCGTGAAATTCTAATCTTGTTAGTAAAATGTACGAGTCAATAACGATAATAATAATAACGCACGATGCCGCAATTGCTTTTACTCTGTAGGTATGGCATGTTTTTTCTTAAGCTTTGAACTTCAACTGAAGCTAAGATGATTAATAGTCTCTGCCGCCAGATCATTTTTCCTGGCATTGGCATTATAATAGATCTAATTATCTGACTTCAATATAATTACATACTAATCTCAAAAATACCAACACAGGAAATCTCATATACCTATATGTATATAGTTTTCAGAAAACAACAAACTGATGACTGCTTGAAACCATCAGTAGCAGCGAGATGAGCAATTAAACATTGATTTGATCGTTTTATCCATTTATCAATGAATCCAGATCAAACATAAACAAGGGACCTACAAACAAGTAATATGATTTATATC
The DNA here is from genome assembly GCA_030264535.1 of Liometoxenus newtonarum. Classification (NCBI taxonomy): domain Eukaryota; kingdom Metazoa; phylum Arthropoda; class Insecta; order Coleoptera; family Staphylinidae; genus Liometoxenus; species Liometoxenus newtonarum. Next base: position 16,193 of record JARJEB010006055.1, read on the forward strand.
AAAATAATTATGATTAGCTTGGATGTGATGAAAAGGAAATCCGCTCAGTTTATTGTATGTAGGTATAGTGATGTAATGTTTTTATGACTTTTTTTTTGCGTATAAATACAGCAAATTTCGACTATTTTTCACAAACCCAATCCAAGTGTTACCAGTAGGTATTAGATATTATATATTTTACCAGCAGTGAATTAAAAAAATGTTGACAAAACTAATAATTATATTTGCAACAGGAATTTGTGCAGTCGTAGTAAGTACTTGCACTAATTGCAAAGCAAGAAATTGAACCATTTATATTTCTTATTATTTGAATCAGGCCAACAATGAGGAATCCTCATTTCACATGAAATTTGAAAAATGCGAGGTGGGCAGTTACAACAAGGACTGGATCAAGGACCTGGAAATGAAATGTATTAATTTGAATGAAACACATTTTAAAGTTGATGGTTCAGGAAATTTACTCAAAGAAATGAATTTTGACAAAGTTTTGGTCCGTATTTTGACAAACAGAAAAACAATAATTACTTTTCACTCTCTTTATAGGCCACTGGACAAGTCTATGTTTACGATGGTGATAAGTACGTGATGAAACCAAATTTGAAAATGACAATAAAAGCGTGCGAAGAATACACAGCTGAAAATTTCGGCTACTGGAAAGAAATTGAGAATCATGGCAATGTAAAAGGCTGCGGCATGCACAAACCGGTAATAGCTGTAACAATTTGTCAATTAAAAACCAAAAAAAAAATTCTATATTTGAAAACTAATTATTTCGGTTTTTAATAGGGTGTTTATTCGGTCAAAGACTACATTCCACGCATGAAAATCAAGGATGTCTCTGTTCCTAAAGAAGCTCGCATCAAGCTGAGCGTTAAGATGAACTACGAGGACAAGGAAATGTTAGAAATTCACTTCTTTTTAGGTGTTGCACCAAAATAAGCAATGATTATTTCAAGCCGAATATTATTTCGAATGCAAATATATTAATAAAAATGAAATTTATAAAGTGTGATTTAATCACAATTTTGAATGATAATAATTAATATATCTTTGTATTTTTACTTCTACCTTATAGACCTTATAACCTTATAAACGATGAAAATTTATACTTACATCCTTTCACTATAGTTAGGGAATTTTAAAAATTGGACGAAATAGGAGTTTCTGCTACACTTTGAGATATATTGTATTGAGATATAAATTGGTACAGCAGTAAGTCACAAAAGGTTCAAAAAGGAAATAATTCCATGTGGTAATTTTTAGATTAGGAAAGGTGGCAGAGCAATAATCAACTTCCCCCACTCCTGCTAATGCCAGTTTGTGCAGCTTTTTTTGCTCTTCAAATTGCACAATTTTCCTTCCACTTCTTGGACGTTAGCAAAAAAACGCACCCAATGTACAATTATACAGTGAAAACTGCAATTCACTAACCAGCCGAAACTATTTGACTTGCGAAAAGATGAATTCAGCAGACTGGAAATGGAAAGTCCTTCATCAAAGAAGTTAACTTCTGTGGTCACATTGATTTACCATGAGTTCTAAAAATGTATACCCAAGAAATGTTATAATTATAGCTGGGACAATTAAATTTGCATAATTATATACCCTTCCTTTCCTATGGTGTATACACTTGAACATAGTTGAGTCGTGAATGTATTAATTGCAAATTGCAATCACTCAAGAATGATACTGGATTATTCTTATGTTAAATAGATTTTTATATATAGGAATGAATTTAACTTGAAACAATAAAAATATGTATGAAACTATTTCCGTAAAATACAAGTGGTACCCTATACAGCAGGAAATTCGAACCAATATTTTGATATAAAAAAATTTTATATTGCCTAATGACTCTCAAACGTGCATGGTTTAGTTTAATCGAAAATAAATTGCTTTCTCTATGGTATAAATAAAGTAAATGTTTGAAATGATTGCATTGATTAATATTGTTGTTGTTTCGTTAAGTAAAAATGAAATAATTACAGCAACTTTTGTGTTGGAGCTTCAATATGCGAATATAAAATTTCAATTTCACTGCCAAACATTACTAGATAGTAATTTAATTAAATCCAATGTATAGGTGTACTCGTATACAGAGTAATACTCGAAATAGCTCAAGTTACACGTTTTGATACGTCTTTCGTTGGAAATTTAAAGAAGAAATTTTCCAAAATTAATCGAACTCATTTCGCAATTAACGTCACCTTCGATTTGTTTAAAAACGCAGTAACGTATAGATTTAATGAAGGTATTTTTATGATTAATTACTGTGCGTAAAATTGATGAGTAGGTACCTACATGTTTTATAGGAAATGGCTAATTTATAAAGCATCAAACGTACCCGCTGCTTTAAAGACTGTAGGCGCGTACATGCAAAGAGTTTAAACGCGAGTTTTTCATGGCATGCCCAGAAATTATGCCGTGTACACGAACATTCGTGAACATCATAAATTCTGCAATCGGAGGGAATATATGTAAGTATATGCAAGTTTAATTTGCCAAAAATACCCATAAAAGAAGGACGATATTGTCTAAATAGCAAACAGTTTTCGAAATATAAGTTATGGGAGAATTGAAAACATTTTCCATTGGTGATTATCAACGTATATTTTTAATTATTTTTATTGCACATGTCTGCGATGGTTAAATAGTGTCTAATAAAATTATTTGTTTGTTTATGTTTATTATATCTACCGGTAATTATTTTACTACAAGCAAATATAAATATTTATCCGCGACGACCACGTAAAACAACGATTATTAGGTGTGTGTGCAGGCACATATAACTCACATTGATACCAATCGCGAATAATGAGCTTGACACAAGTCAATAATAGGTCATTATTCCTCTAGAGGTTTTTTCTTACGTCAAGCAAAACGCTTGCCTGAATTCAATAATGAAATGTCACAATCTAAAACGTCATCTATTGAACTGAACGTGCGTTCGAATTTTCAGACAGAGTTGCAGTGTAGCTGGAGTAGTATTGCAGTGTATAAAGAATGCACCATTTGCCCTTTTTGGAATAACCAAACGACTAAAAAGCGTTTAGAGTGAAAAGATTCAATAGAAAATAGCCGAACTTGGAATAACCGAACGACTAAAGAGCGTTTAGAGTGAAAAAAGTCAATGGAATATAACCGAACGCAGCTTGAAATATTTCATATATGACAGTCAAATATTGTCTGTCAAGCAAACGT
>JARJEB010006065.1:0-20142 GCA_030264535.1 Liometoxenus newtonarum
TATCAAATTGAATCTTTAGTATGTTATTGCAAATCTAATGCTGAATCTAAAAATTGCTCTCGCTAAAATCTGAAAAATATATCTTAAAAGTTATGAGCAAATAAGTGTGTACATGTAATTCTTAAGGAAAAACGATCTTCGCCGAGAAGTCAGAATCGCTGTGCAACGCAAAGTCACACTTATCAGCTCATAACATTTAAGATATAATTTCTTAGATATATAGATATATAGTTCAACTTTTTTATCCGTCTCTGCCGAGGGATAGAAAAGTTGAACTTTTTAGGAAGAAATGGTACAAAGAAACAGCTTTAACTTTACCGCGTGCAACAAATTAAACACAAAGAAATGCGCCTATTATAATACTACGAATTTAGTGACATCTAGGGCGCGTTTTTTTGGTTTGGTGGAAGGACAAATTTATATGTTTGACATCAAAAGTAAGTACTTAAAGTTCTGAAAACGATCTCGTGCAGCATCAGTTTCACGAACCATTTCTTTGCTTTCAACTTTATCTCGACAGAAAAGTTACTGCAAAGAAATGCGCTTAATACCAAAATCTTCCTTCCACTTCTTGGATGTAACCAAAAAAACGCGCCGTAGATGTCACCAAAATTCGTTGTATTATATTACAAAGATCATAATTATCTTTGTTATATTATAACTAACCAAACATTTCCGTTTATTTGGGCACGTCGTACTCTATTTCTTCCTCATCCAAACATCGGTAAGAATTGAACATAATTCAGCTTCTTAAAATCTCTCGCATGTTGAATTTTGCTTGTCTCTCGTGTCAGTAAGTTGAACATGAAGTGCTACTATGAAGTGTTGGACGTGCCCCGAGATGCCGACGAATCAACAATCAAATCATCATACAAGAAGCTCGCATTACGATGGCATCCCGATAAGAATCTCAACGATCCCGACAACGCAAAAGAACAATTTCAACTGGTCCAGCAAGCTTACGACGTGCTCAGCGATCGGCAAGAACGCGCCTGGTACGACAATCATCGTGAGCAGATCCTTCGTGGATCCAATAAGGACTACGAAGATAACTGTCTGGACGTCTTCCAATACTTTACGTCTGCGTGTTACAAAGGCTTCGGTGATGATGATTTAGGTTTCTATGCGATTTACAGAAATGTGTTTGAACACATTGCGAAAGAAGATTTAGAATATATGGATAATAAAGATGAATTTTGTAAAATTCCAATGTTTGGCCGGTCGGAAAGTGATTATGAAGCGACTGTGCGGCCTTTCTATACTTATTGGATGTCCTACAGCACGAAGAGGAGCTACGTGTGGCTGGATCCGTACGATATTAAGGAAACTAGAGAGCGACGAGTCGTTAAATTGATTGAGAAAGAGAATAAGAAAGTGCGTTCCAAAGCGAAGAAAGAACGGAATGAACAAGTCCGAAACTTGGTGGCGTTTGTCCGGAAAAGGGATAAGAGAGTACAAGCGAATGCTAAGTTGATGGAACAGAAAACGAAGGAGAATAAGCAGCGGGCTGACGATATGGCGAAGCAAGCACGACGAGAAAGAAGAGCCGAAATGGTAAGCGAAATGGAAGTACAGGGGGAATGGAGCAAATTTGATAATTTAAAAGATGAACTGGAAACTATCGAGAAGCAATTGGTGGAGGAGTTCGACGATCAGGACGTTGATAGCGAGGAGATTGAAGACGATTTGTATTGTGTTGCTTGCAATAAGTTGTTTAAGACGGCCAAGGCTTTCGCTAATCATGAAAGTAGTAAAAAGCATAGGGAAAATGTTGAGAGGCTTAAAGAAGAGATGCTTCTTGATGACGAGGAGGAATTTGAGACCATTGACGAAGAAGAGATATCCCTTGATGATGAAGATGAGGTCAAAATTAATGGCAATCTGGACGAATCTGAAATTTTAAATGCTACACTTGAAGATGGGTCGGCTTTAGAAGAAGATGAAAACATTTCGAAGATCAAAAAGAAGCAAAAGAAAAAGGCGAAGATGATGCAGAAGTTATCGGATGATAATGGAGAGTTTCTTGATCAGTTGGAAAATGAACGAAAAGGTAAGTCAGGAAATACAGCTACAAAAGTGGATTTCGGAACACTTGAAGACCAAGCTGGGGCTGGGCAGGAAGAAAATGATGAAGAAACTACGACGAATAACGTTCAACAAAAAAAATTGAAACGAAGAAAGGATAAGAAAGACAAAACTGTTACGAATGCAAAAGCGAAGAGTAAAAAAGAAGTTGTAACTGCTGCTGGGGATATTGACATTGCACACACTTGTGTGACGTGCAAATGTGTTTTCGCATCTAAGAATAAGCTCTTTGAACATTTGAAAAAGACAGGACACGGGGTTTATATTGATAAAGGTACTTTAAATGGGAATACTAAAGGCAAAAGTAAAAAGAATAAACGGGAAGAAAGACGCAGGGCTAATAGTCTAAGTGACGACTAATCAAGCAAAGAAAACAAATGAAATCGAAAAATATCAACAAGATGTAAATTGTAAGACGATGCACGAAAATTAAAAGAACTTTCGAAGTAAAAATCAGTGCGTTTTAGCTGTTACAATATTTATGTGTATAAAAATGTAAATATTTATAACTATTTGTTAGTAAATACATAAAACATGAAGTAAATATGTTTGTTGGAGTATCATGACTTTTGAGGTTAGTTATTTTATATTTATGTCCTTCCTCAAATCTGGCAACAGGGCAACAATTATGGGGTGCGTTCACAACATTGAGTAAATATGGTTGTCGTCATCCGTTGGAGGACATTTTTTTTTCTTCCTAAATTTTCCTTCTACATTTTTTGGCAGTTGTATTAGTGACTTCATTAGCATTTTATGTTATAGCAATTATAAATAATGATTATTTGGCACATTTTAAGTCTTTTCTCGATATGTTTCAGATGCGCTACGGCTCCTTGAAAAAAACTTTTCGAAAGTGGAGCACAATGACGTATGTACTCGAAATAAAAAACCGATTTGCCACGTTCAAAACTCAATCAATTTTATGGTTTACAGCGAAAAAATCAATTACCCATCAGCCGAACGCAACAAAATCTATATTTTGGACGTACTAAAAAAGCATTTTGATTCAACCCGTCCGGGAGACGTCCTTGAAATAGCTTCAGGCACAGGACAGCACGCCGCCTACTTTGCGAAACACTTCCGTAATTTGACGTTCTATCCGACGGAATATGAAGATGCGCTATTTAAAAGCATCAAAGCCTACGGTGACGATCTGCCCAAAAAGAACGTCAAACCACCGGTGAAACTTGATGTCACGGCGGATATTGCCACATGGCAACTGTCATGCAAAAAGTACGACTATCTGATTAATATCAATATGATTCACATTGCTCCGTATGCGTGCACGATTGGGTTGTTTCATGCCGCTGGAAAACTATTGTATCCCAAAGGATTGCTGGCCATGTATGGGCCGTACGCGGAAAACGGTGTGATCAAACCGCAAAGCAATGTCGATTTCAATGAGAGTCTAAAATCTAGGGATGTTGATTGGGGATTGCGCGATATTTGCGATTTGGATAAGCTAGCCAAAGCGAATGGACTTGTTTTGATTGATAAATGTGATTTGCCTAGTAATAATAAGTGTCTCATATGGCAAAAGAAGTAGAAATGGCGGGTAATACTTAATAAATTATTTGTGTTTAACTTTGATGTTCGTTCCTGTCCTCGTCCTGGACGATTTAAATTTAAAGTAAGCAAATCAAACTTTGTCCTTCGTAGATACGATCCTGTACTTTATCGCTGCTGGTGGATTTGTCTGCGGGCATCGAAAGGCAGGCGGACAAAAATGTCAAACCGGTGCCACCAACTGCCAACCATAATCCTAAACCAATACCACAATCACCTGGATAAAATGGCGATGAGGTGATACAAAGTTTTTGAACTCTCATTGAACTCCACGCCATTGGATGCAGAGTCAATGCCAAAATGTAAAATATTCCAGCGACGGTCTGCGCTGCTCCGGTGGAAGTAAACAAACTTTTCTTGAAAATGCTCTGGAAGCAACACGCCGCGAAACTCATTAACACCGAAATGAACATGATGGTCAGACCTACACCCAAACAAAAACAACACATTCAGACATAGTAACAAGACAAGATACAACAGTGCGAACAGGCGATCTCTTTTTTTTTTTTCTTCTTCAATTAGATAGAAGAACTTTGACAACTACAGGCGGCCATTTTAAATAATCGGCAATTTAACAATTTCCTTATTATTAGGCTACCCATTTTACAGACCTGTAGTTTGCGTTACAGACAAATGTCTTTTTTCCATCTAAACTGTATTTATCTATTTTGCGTTCATAATATACCAATTGAGCATTTAAGAACAGCTGATATGTCTGGGAGGCATTATATCTTCATCTCACTCCACCACAAATTATTAGACTATTGAGTATTCACTTATGCAGTTTGCCTCCCAGGCAAGTGACATTGACAGCGTCCTTAAATGCTCTATTGGAATACCTAATGTATGAAATTAAAGCGTTCTGTAATGTTCCCTTAAGACAACTAGTTGCATAAAGTAGCGTGCAACTTAAATCATTCTTCATTATAAATGTTATTAAATTCACTGATTTCTCGTTAATCATTATTTTTAAACATGGCTACTGTCATATTGAAACGTCGACCATTTTGAGCAACGCAATTTGGGTTGCCTACCATACACTTTAGAAAGATCTTTTTTATTTGCTTTGTCTATTTTATTTACAGTTAAAATTAGCACAAAATAGATAAAATAGTATAAGAAATTCATGCTTTAAGACGCAATATAAAACTCGTCCACTGGAAATCTTATTATTTAACATACCTACTTTTATTCAAAAGCGATTTTAATTGGTTTTTGTTGTTTGGACGTATTTGGTAATTATGAATAATAATCATTCGATTAAAAATTTAAATGTAATCCTGAAACCTAGCCAGGAAAATCAATCAATATTTGCGTTTTTTTTTCTATCCAAACAAACAAAACGAGAAACGAGATTATTCGACTAAACATTTCAAGCTTTCCATTTTCCGCTTTTTTATATTTTCCACTTCACACTGTCAGTTCGATTTTTATACTTTAACATGGAAATTTCTAGGTAAGAACGACTGGAACGAATGACTTAACAAGCGTCACCGAAGTAAAATTAAAAGTCATCACGCGTGATGTGGGCCTACAACATTTGAGCGTTCACACGCCAAATTTGCGTGAATTGACATTAGACGGAAGCGTAATTAGTTCGTTAAGGGATTTGGGCTGCCGTTTAAGTTCGCTAAAAGTTCTCAAAGTAAATCGATGCAAGTTGCGGTGTTTGGACGGACTCAACGGTATACGGAACATTGAAAAACTTTATGCCGCTAACAACAAGCTAACGGATTTAACTCCATGCACATCCTTGGAGTTTCTACGGCACATTGATGTCGCTAGGTCTTTATACTTTTATTCCAACAACAACAAAAATCTAAGGCGCAAAAGGGTTTCATCTCATTAATAATTTTCAGTAATCTCATTGAAGACATAAACGTCGTGTCCTTTTTGAGCCTCTGCGCGAACTTGAACGATTTAGTCTTAGACGAAAACTTTGGCTTGTCTGATTGTCCTACGTATAGAGAGGACGTCAAGCGTTTCATACCTCAGCTTAAATCTTTAGATGGAATTGAATACAGTGGTAATTAAGTAAAAATATACAGGATGATATAGGAAATGTGCAAAAAACATCGTAATTTTGCAAAGTTTCCTTGTAATTGCCTTGAAAAGTACAATTTTAATAAATATTATTATTTTCTCGGTCTCTGGATATTCCTGCAGCTTCAAAAAGTAATGATTCTGTATGCAATTCGAGTGAGCAAGATGTGGTAGTATTTTATTGATTGAAATGGTTTGTTGTGTTTTTGTTAATATGCAAATTTCTAGAATAAATTGCCAGCTATTGGTAACTCATCGTCAGCGAGCTGTACGTTTGCGAACCCGCCAGCTAATAATTGTTATACAGTCAGCTTCACACCGAAAATACTCTCACCGCGTAACGAAAACAATGCATCATCCTCCGGAGCAGACGTCCAAGGTAGGGTACATACGTTACGTTTGCACTGTTTACAGTTATGAGTTGGGTATGCTGGAAATGGGGAAAGATTGAAAAATCGATTAACGCCACTGGCACTGCTAAAAGTAATAATATTTGATCATTTTCAGTCAGCACTCGACTTCTACCGAAAATTTAACTGAATAGACAACGCCGTCCTATCCACGTCGAAGTCTTTCGAATGAAGTTGTTTCATTTAGGCCTATATATTTTGTTAAAATTCAAACAAAGCTTTATTGTTTTCGTACTTAGACTTTTTTCGAAATTATTCATCAAAATTTACGAATTTAAATAAAATGATACAATTGGTTTGTTATAAAACCAAATAGAATTTTAGTTTATTCTGTTTAAATATATAATCAAAGTATTTCTTTGCATTCCTGAGAGAAAAACAAGATAAAATCGTTTTTAATAAAATACGTTGGAATATTGCAATTTCCTAAACATTTAAATTATATCTGTATGCCTAATGAACTGAAATGTAATGAGAATTAAACGCTAAAAAAGCTACAATTGCTTTTATTGCAATATCTCCGAAGATTATTAAAGTGGAAATTCCAAGGATTGTATGAAATTTTTATGAATTTTTATATGATAATATAGGCAACTTAATTTACAATTGACATGTTAACTGATGACAAAATGGCTTCCCGACGTTCATTTCGTCTAGCCGGTACGGTGGCTACTATGATCATGACCAATGGAGATCGAACGTTCCAGAACATGATCATTTAGTTGCCTACCTTTGCAGTGAGAAACTAAGAATTTTCCCAGTGTTTGTTTCCGCCGTCCTTTTACCCTTATATTACTACCCTTCAGTAGTCCTACCAGTGTGGGTAATTGATTTATTGGCAGTGAGGGTGGCCAAAGGCCACCTTCAAATGACCGTCACAAACAAAACATTTGAAAAACACTTTATAAAAAAATTTTAGAATGGGTATGCATGTTTTGTCTCTTCTTCACTTTGGTTTTCGTATATATCATATCTCTATACCGTGAGTTTTGACGTTGACTTGACACTTGACAGCTTGTTGACTTTTCTTTGACGTGTCGTTAGTCGTCGTCAAACTCATGCTTAAAAGCAAAACTTCATTGTAAGGTAATTTGAGATATTGACCTCGAATTTGAGCGTTATTTAGTTAGCCGTTAACTCTTCCAGGTTATCGTTGTAGAAAATGTAGAAATCTCAAACTGAAACCGAGCGGGAACTCGCCACATGACGTGTGCCCCCACCACCACCGACATGCGCATATCGTACCTTCATAATCTCTATACCGTGAGTTTTGACATTGACTTGACACTTGACAGCTTGTTGACTTTTCTTTGACGTGTCGTTAGTCGTCGTCAAACTCATGCTTAAAAGCAAAACTTCATTTAGTTACAAGAAAATAAAGTTGAACAATTTATTTATTTAATTAAAAGTAAATAATGCATTCCGTGCTGCAAAGAGGCAACGCAATCTTTGCGTATGCCCTTAGTGTTTTAGCATGCCTTACGTTCGCCTGTTTCCTATCAACTGTCTTTCTAAATTACCGGACTCAAGCTGATATGCGAACAGTTACAGTAGTCGTGTAAGTTAACAACCTTCTTGACTTGATTAACAAGATTCAAGATTGAGACTGATCTGTACTTGTATTTCCAGTAAGAACGTACCAGATTATAGCGCATCCAGAGAGAAGAACGATTTGGGTTTCCTTACATTCGACTTACATACGGATCTCACCCATTTGTTCAACTGGAATGTAAAGCAATTATTCTTGTATTTAACGGCCGAATATGAATCGGCTAATAACCAATTAAACCAGGCAAGTAAACAACAATTGTCTAGATTTATTTTGTTACTAAATGCAACAGTCATTGACCAAATTTCAGGTTGTGTTGTGGGACAAGATTATCCTACGTGGCGAGAATGCAGTCTTGGATTTCAAGAATGCTAACACAAAGTATTATTTCTGGGATGATGGCAATGGTTTAAAGTAAGTTTTTCAAGAAATAAAGCTTAATTTCTCGATGTAACTCAATTGTATTTTAGAAACAACAAGAATATCACATTGACCTTATCGTGGAATATTATTCCGAACGCTGGTTTTCTACCAAATGTGTTTGCGCATGGTTCACATGCCTTCAAGTTCCCCGTTGAATACACAAATTCTAGAATGTGATATTCAAGTCTTTCGTAACTTAAATTTCACAAAAATATAACTTAATTGATTATTATTACATTCTTTCTATTGTAAAATTAAATTCTTGGTCCTTTTAAACGAATTTCCATGCAGTCAATCCAAATTTTACCAACAATACTGTACATATAAACAGAAATGGTTTATTTAATGACTAATAATCAAGTATTTATTGAGTAAAATCAAAATTCTTCGTTGAAATTTAATCAATGTCTAATTATTCTTGATTTATGGCCTGAAAATCGACGAAGTACTTGATTTGAACAATTTTTCTCATTACTATGTACAACCGTTACAATTATCCAAACTATGGTGAAATTAATTGACACGAATACAAGTTATTCGGGATCCATTGCGATTGCAATATGAATATTTATGAAATACATTGGTATTCTTAAAAAAAAAAGAAAAACTACTTAAATTACTAACTTCAAAACTTAAAACTGCTTGAAAATGATAATACCGCAATATTCTTCACGTTATTCGTTGATTATATAACTAAATAACAATTAGAGTTCATTTATTTGAGTGTGTAATCTTACAAATATTATTTTAACTTCAAATTGTTAAAATTGGGGATTACCATTAGAAATAATTTAAATTACTTAACTTAAACCTCAAAGCAAAATTATTGCATCATAAAATATTCTGTTTTTAACAGTCGAAACCAAAAAATAGTACATATTTAAGGAAAAATTTGCCAATTAGCCAGTATACACCCCAATTTTATGCTTTTGAAGCAAAATTTCTAAATTGTTAACGTCACTCGTTGTAAATTCACGTTTGTTCGGTTTGTACATTTTTATCTTCCGTCACTGGCGTTATAAGTTTACCTAAAGTACCATTTTTGCAGGAAATTCCAAGTAGTTCTCTTAATCCCTAAAAAAAAAACCAGTAACGGGAGCCTTGTTTTATAACATTTTAAGAATAGGATTAGAATATCATACCTGATTTTCTTTGCGCAGTCTAGTGAGTATCTCTTCTTCCTGATATGTGCTATTTTCATGCATTGCAGCCGCTGTTTCCATGACAGCAGCCATCTCATGAATTTTCTCAGCTTGCTGACGAATTACTTCATTGTACTTTTCATCGTTTAGCGTCTTCAAATCGATTCGGGAATTGTATATTTGTTGTGTTGTGTGCTGTCTGTATTTGGTCATTATGTGCTCCAACGCAGTCTGATGTTCTTCAAGTGCTGCCCGCAGCTCGCGATTTTCTTGTTGGATTTCTCGCAAATGTCTATTTTCCTTTTGTATGTTTGCTATTAGCTGCGAGTGGGGTTTCTGATGTGCAACTTCATTTAGTTGTTCGACTTCTTCTTGAAACTGCAAAAGCCAAAACATATTTTGCTTCAACCGACTGATTTGATTTAAACAAAAGTGTTACCTGCTTCATGGCATCAATTTTTTTATTGATTGCATGTGTTTCATTCAATAATATATCAGCGACAGCATCGCGTTCCTTCAGTCGACCAGATAATCGTTGCGCGTCGGTGATTATTTGCTGAATATTAAGTGACATGCCTTATAAATAATGTAACTGTATACACGTAGAGAAAATATGTTCAACTATTCAATATTCTGCGTAGGAGAGATATGCAGAATTAATTAACTGCTGTTTGTATCCGTTGAACAAATGATTGGAAGTATAAAGTACGATTCAATTTATAATAATCCTTGTGTTCTTGTTTCATATATATGAATCGCCACTTGTAATCAATGTTTTTTACTTATCAGCTAAAGAATTAACTAGTAAACAGTAACAATTAATTTATAAATTAATATATTGGTTGACAATTTATTTCAGATGGACATGAAAACAGCTGTCAACTGTCACAAACAGCTGTCATGTCAATCGGCCATTTTGAATTGGTTTCGGCAGCGATCGTTTCCGCTCGTTTCATCAGAAGCGAGCAAAAATAATTATAGGTTATGTGTTTTCGTTTTGTCACTGTCAATTTTACATCGTTTTCCGAACTTTCATTTATTTGATTGCAAACATAGTAAATAAAAGCAGTGAAAATGGATTTTCAAAATCGTCCCGGTGGAAAAACCGTAATATATTGATTGACAATTTATGTCAGATGAACATAAAAACAGCTGTCAACTGTCACAAACAGTTGTGTTGTCATGTCAGTCGACCATTTTGAATTGGTCTCGGCAGCGATCGTTTCCGCTCGTTTCATCAGAAGCGAGCAAAAATAATTATAGGTTATGTGTTTTCGTTTTGTCACTGTCAATTTTACATCGTTTTCCTAACTTTCATTTATTTGATTGCAAACACAGTAAATAAAAGCAGTGAAAATGGATTTTCAAAATCGTCCCGGTGGAAAAACCGGCGGCGGTGGAGTAGCATCATGGTCGGAAAGCAATCGTGATCGTCGCGAGCGTTTGCGACAACTTGCATTGGAAACCATAGACTTGCAGAAGGACCCCTATTTTATGAAAAACCATTTGGGTTCCTACGAATGCAAATTATGTCTCACTCTGCATAACAACGAAGGCAGTTACTTGGCGCACACCCAGGGAAAGAAACATCAAGCAAATTTAGCACGCAGAGCAGCGAAGGAGGCCAAAGATGCGCCCACACTTTTGGCCCCAGAGAAACCACGCGTTGAACCGAAAAAGTTCATTAAAATCGGTCGTCCTGGCTATCGTGTAACAAAACAACGAGATCCCGAAAACGGGCAGCAAAGTTTACTCTTCCAAATTGATTATCCAGGTAATACTTACATTTTGAATTACAAGATTTAAAAAGAAAAAAACTCATTGTGTTTTCTTTGCAGAAATTCAGGATAATATTTATCCCAGACATAGATTCATGTCAGCGTATGAACAGAAGCAAGAACCACCAGACAGAAAATGGCAATATTTGCTATTTGCGGCTGAACCATATGAAACTATAGCTTTCAAAGTGCCCAGTCGTGAAGTGGAGAAAACGGATAACAAATTTTGGACGCATTGGAACAAGGATACTAAACAGTTTTTCCTGCAGTTCGCGTTTAAGAACGAGAGCAAGAAACCAGGACCGATTATTGGCAGACCGAACATGCTTGGCATTCCAGGGCCACCAATGCTACCAGTACCACCTCCTCCAAGGCCGCCAATGTTTAATCCTATGCCGCCGCCACCTCCATTAATGGGAGTCATGCCTGTACCACCACCACCACAATAATTTTGGTTTTTTTTTAAGTATTTTATCAAGATTGTTTCAAATTCATGAAAAAACATTTTTATTGCTTAAAAGTAAATGCTTGGAGGCGACAGAGGATGAAAATCGGGAAATATTGTTTAAAGACAATTCAAATATTTAAGAAAGAATAGAAAATCAAGAATTTCAAATCAAATCCTCCAATAACTATTAAAATTTAAGCAATAAACTAAAGTAAAACTCTTTACACATCCCATTTTAGTTGCATTTTTACTTGATCTGTAGAAAGTGCGCAAATCTGCAAATTATCTCAGCAAATTACCTAACTTTCTAAGATTTAATGGAGTCAAACAGAAAACCGACTTAAATAGCATAATATTAATGCAAGTTTCTAGAATTATAGATTATATAATCCATAAACAATATATATATATATGTACAAGAAATCAATTAATGATAAAGTTGCGCACTCGCATTGTCTTCTTTCATCACTTGTTTGCGCTAATTATCTGCATTTCTGCAAAAAGTCTTAATTATCATTAATAGCGTAATGATATAACTAACAATAGTATCACCTAGCATAGGGGTCGGCAGACTTTCCAGTGAGAAGAGCCAAATTGTAAAGAAAACCTGATAACGAAGATATCAGAGAGCCAATTTTGATTTAAAACTTAGTTAAAACAGTAGACTCATCGATTTTGAAGGCTTTGTTATGTCCGAGTTGATGTCTGAAGAGCCGCAAACGCGTATGCAAAGAGCCGCTGTCTGCCGACCCTTGACCTAGCACCTTGTATTTGTATCAATCGTGGAAATAACATCGATTTTATGTTCGCTCACTGGTTCCGTCGTAATAATATTATTGCCATTCGAATTATTGTTAATTAAGTTATTGTTATTGTTGTTGCACGACTGTTGTATCTGTTGCTTGTAACCGTCGCTGTTGATGATGGAACCGATGGTGGTAATAACACAGCAAGGTGTTTCGAAGTCAGGAAGCACTTTTTTGTAGAGTCGACGCGCAATATAACCCAAAAGAACCATTTCGCAAAGCATGAGTGCATTATGAATAACTGAAAAGATAAATAATAATAAGGTAGAACGATCTGCGCATGTGCAGTAGCACACAGAAGTCGTCTAAAGTGACATAAGGTTGATTTTTTGAACTTTTAAGCGGAGAAAATTAAAAATATAATTACTGTTTCCGTAAACTTCGCTTGAAATCGGTGGTTTGCATGGTAAAAGACCCGTCCAGGCAATTATTTTCGTGATGAGTCCCTGCATTTTCGCAAATAGGAGAACTATTTGCAGCACCATAAATTTTGCAGGCATCGAAAAGTCTTTCAAGACGTCTTTCAACAAATGAATGGTCATCGACATTCCCCAGACGCCGAATAAGATTGACATGATGATAACCGGTTGAAAGTACATATAGTTGACTCTGTAAAGGCTCTGAAACAATAAATCGTTTCCTCTTAATGAATTTGTTGGATGGAATGTGTAATGGTTTTTCGTACTTCACGTTCAGCCCACATCACTAAAAGAGTCATGTAGACCAATCCTTGGACGACGGGCAGTTGCAGCACGAGTAATCTCAAATATCTTACACGATTTCTTCATAAAAAAAGGAAAATACGAGAAAATATTAAAATCGATTCATTTGTTTTCAATGGTTGATAATACTTGGTAATATCAAATTGTGGTAGACAACAGCAAGGCCAACAACAACATGGTCCAACTTTGGGATTGAGTGCATCTGGTTTGACGCGACGTATCAATTCTGCTTCCCCTCCGCAATACGCGACGAACAAACAGAAGAGTTGGTACATTCCAGCCATGAAGATGCCTTGCGTCACCGCCTCAGCGAGGAGATGTGCTCTTGGTACCAGCGTTGCGCAGAACGTTGCTAGGGCAACGACCTGCATGACAATTTCAATCAGATAAGTAACAAAAAATAACATGCAAGATGCAAGAAAATCACAATCCGTGTTCTACTTATTGTATACAAATTGTCATACCAGTGTTTCTGTGTTTGGTTGTAATTTTGATTTTATCAGCGCCTTCACCGTAACCATTTTAGTAAATACATTTTGTTCGGCTGATTACGTAAACACTAGCAACTTTAGAGTATTGAAAATAAATGTTGCTTATAAAAAATTTCGTTATAAATCGATTAACATAATAATAGTTACGATTTATGCAATTTTTTGCGAGTTAATGGGTAAAAGTGTGAAATAATTCATTTGGGGAACCTAGTGTTTTGCCAAATAGTCACCAAACTAAACGCACTGACAACAAACAGATTTTGATAAATTACTTTGAAAATAAGTAACTTTAGAATGTTGAAAATTAAGGTGATTTATACAAAATTTTGTTATAATTCGATTATCATAATAATAGTTACGATTTATGCAATTTTTTGCGAGTTAATGGTTATTTCACAATTCATCCAGATTTTGAAAAATTTCTTTGAAAAATTGAATTATGTTTGGAATTATCTCAAATTTAAAGCATATAACCAATTGTCACTATAAAGTTAAACCGTTAAATATGAATAATTGTCAATTGCGCACTTATTCATTCATTATTTTGTTAGGTAATACTTTTCTTCGGGTATAATGAATGAAGCCAATCAAACTCGTACATAATTATCACCAACATGTACGTAATTGTTAACTTATACGTTCGAAAATGTTGATGAATGATGGTTCATGAATATTTTTTTCTATCAACAATTGCAACCATTTCCTTAATACTTTTAAGCACGATGACTTGAAATTGAACATAGGAGGATATTATGTACATACCTATTGTAAGAAAACGTGATATTTAATTGAAAACTCTCGTTAACTATTTGAATAAATTATTTATGCATCCAACTATCAATTATTCAATTGCATAATGATGCAATTGGTATGTATTAGTTCACTTATTGATTAAATTAAATTTTATTTTTTTAGTATTACCGGGTAAACGCCGATAACGAAGGCCGAGTGCGCTTTCACTCTTGAAGATGAATGCTTCATGATGTACTTCAACGTGTCGAGGAAGATAACAAGGACTAGAATTACGGCGATGCCTCCTAAACTTAGCAATGTTATACCATAAATATTTATTGCTGAAACAAACAATCGAAATATTAAGAATTTTCAAATTTTACAGGGATTTTACTTATTTTTGAAATATCAATTCTGACACCTGATAAATATACTTTCAGGATAATATATTAAGAATTATTCATTTCGTTTCATTTCAGTCGAGAATTTCATTAGTTTTATTCAATCATTTGACGAGTGCGTTTGGATTAAAGAAAACAACCACAAAAAAAAACATAAAATTACGAAATTCGTTTGCTCTTTAATTTCAATTTATCTACAAATATATCAATAACCAATCAATAAATAGTCATTTACATGAATGTAATACTTTGAGATTTAAAGTGACTTAAAGTTAAGTGTACACGTTACAATAATTTAACATTATTTTGATTACAAAACTAAAACGTCAAATGTACTCATTAATTTTTACTTCTTTCGCGTCGTTTCATTCAGTCGTTGACTCTTTGTAACAGTTTTTGTTCAAGAAAAAAAGTAAAAAGTGTGTTAAAGTTGGAGTTAGATGAACGCATATACAGTCAGTGTATATATGTTGTTTGTCACAATCACACAATCGACACAAGCACAATATTTTTTGGCCAACTGGTATCTCACGTCTTGTGAATTTAGAAATAAGATTTCGTATTGCTCATATATCTTTGAAAGAACTTTGAAAGTGTACATGTTTGCAATTTTATAAATTGCTTAACACAAACCTCGCAGTTTTTCCATAAATTTATTTGTTTAAATTTTTTCATTCACTTAACTTTTCTTTTTCTTAGAAGTAAAAAGATAACGAAAATGTAAAATCTACTAAATTGTCAGGATAAAAGTGTCAAATATATAAAAAAAACTCTTAACTATTCAGGAGAGTGCACTTATTGATGAAAGCTGTAAAATTTGTAAACAACCATTACGTTTGAATTGATTTTTGAGGATGCTGGAGCAATCGAGAATGATTCGGCGAATGTTTCTGCAAAGTTTTTAACGCAAGAAACAATGAAAATCCTTCAAATTCAGAAATGACAAAAGTAATCAAACTTTAAATTCTTTACACTACGCAAATGTATATTTCAATTTAATTACAAATAATTACTTTAATTTGTAATAAGTATGTGCTAAAAATGGCAAAGCAAAAGTTATTTAATAAATTAATCACACGACTTGCACAAGTGAATGAAAAAAAAATATAAAAGTGGATTCGAGTTACTATATGAACTTTCCAGTTTACTAGTGCAACGACCACATTAGTTAATACTTAATTTTGCTTATGTTTTGTATCTTGTATAGTCTTGTGCAATTAACGACCTAATTTTTTGCATTTTTAAAGCCGAAATTCGAAATGAAAGAAATTCAAACGAAACGACCTACAATTTACTAATTATTCTTATTTTCATTTAAATTAGTTTGCTCTTTTGCTCATATGCTAGATGCAATGGTAAATATCTTAATTTAGAAGCGAAGTTTCTAAAAAGCGAGTTTCGAACTGTTGGTTGGCGCAACGCAATTTAGACATGCGCCTTGACCTAGGTGCCTGATTTTGACGAAAGTCACGAAAGGCAAATTGTCGAATTATTTCAACAACACGTCTCACGTGTGTTTCCACATCGATATCGAAACACACACACACACACGCAAACGCACACACACACACACACACACACACACACGCAAACGCACAAATTTGTATTTAACGTTTACGTTGACGATGAAGCTAAAGCTGATGAAGAATTTCGAAACTGTTTCAAACAAAGTTTCAATTTCAATGTTCTATGTTTAATTTCAGCGATTCTAAATCTTTTTTTCCTCACGGTACCTACACTTTTAATAATTTGAAAATTTGGCGGCACACTAAAAATAAGACAAATTTAAAGGAAGACGTCTCTTATGTTGGGTAGGGTACTCCAGTGACGGCACACTTCAAGAATCTCGCGGCACAATAAAGTGCCTCGGCACAGTGGTTGAGAATCACTGTTTTATGATGTCCACTTAATATTCTTACATTTAAATTTTTATTGTTAGGCATTATCAATTCTCTTTTCTGCAATAAATTAAACTTATAAAAGAGAATTAATTAATTAAATTTAAGTACCTATACAAAAATTCAATCAAAAAAGGAAAAGTTGTTTGCATAAAGAATATTGTCGAATTTATTTGTTTATATTTTCTGTTGAAAATTTAATATTTAGGATGAATTTACTTTTCCCGGAGAAAAAAATACTACAAATACTACCACTTTTGTTTAAATATATAAAGAAAATTTAAAATTCTATTCATAAATATTTTCAAACTAAATTACTTTTAAGTCAATCAACTTCTTGTTCTGCGTTCACAATTGAATGATTCATTTATTCTCTTTTCTTTTATTATAAATGCAAATTTTAATTATTCTTGTAACACGAAAACGTAAATAAGTAATATTTTTATTAAAAATGTATAAAATTATGAAGTGTTCGGACAAAAAAAAGAACAATCACCAATCACAAAGGGAAAATTTGACCACCCAAAATTGTTATATAGTTTTAAGTCAAATAATCAATTTCTAACCACAGCCTTCAGCCTTTTTAACAACATTTGTAATCAAGTCAGTTTTTGAACTTTTGGAATAAACTCTTACTTTTTATGCTCAATTATTATTTGTACGTTCAATCTTCAGTCATCGATCCCGAGATAATCGCGCTTAAGCTAGCACCAAAAACCAAAAAATAGCGCACTTTCATCATCATGTACTATTACCTATTAGCAGTAACTATCACACAATTCCGCATGAAAGTGAAAATCGCATTTTTATAAACTTTATTCATTTATTTGTGCGCTGATACAAGATTCGCGTCTTTCGTTGCTCTCCATCATGGCAAAAGGCAAGACGATGAAAGTGAAAGTTCTCATTTCTCACATCGATGAACTGGGAATGAGAACATCAAATAAAACAAAAATCTCAAGGAATAAAAAATAAATAAATTTCACTATTTATTATGACAAACAAATGGATTATTGTTATATTTGTTCATTAATTATAATTATCTAAGTAAGTCTCGACTGCAGAGGCACAAAACCGAGAAAAATTGAAATGTCTTGAGGAGGCCTATGTTCAACAATGGGCAAGAAATAGTGCTGATTGATGATGATGATGATGAAGTAAGTAAATAAATAAAAAACGCCAAAAACTGTAAACCGCACGTGTAATGTTCAATTTTGTTCTAAATTAATTTAAGTGGACGAAATAAGAATGTCAAAAATAAGAGTCAAGACAAATCCTAACCGGACTTGCTAGATTTTCCTACAAACATTTTAATTAAATAAAATTTAAATATTATTTAAATGACACGTACCTGATAAATACTCGGAAATCGATGGAATATCCTTGGGACAAAAGGTTGCGTTTTCCAATTGCATTTTGCCAAGTCCGTATTTCCTTATTTCTTCAGAAATCACTTCTTTATACTCGTTGTCGTTGTCAATATCAAATTCCGTCATTTTCTTCGAGAATCTACGACTTTTTAATGCTTTTATTTAATTAGTTATATTCATTAATTGAAAATAAAACCGTGCAGAACTCGAAAACCAAACCGGCTTTAGTCATTTATTTCATCGTCCCATCTTGACGAAGCTTATCTCGCAAGTCGTCGTCTTCAAAAAACGAACACCACACAGTAGCACACTAGTTGTTACAGCAGTACAGTGGTAGAGAGTTGTTGTAATCATTCACAAAATTTGAATTCTTTTTTCTATTTAGAATGCAACTTTACTTTTGGTTTTGCTTTTGCTTCATCTTTCCCACCACGCACGGTACCAGCTGCTCGTGGCTTTGTAAACGTAACTCTCTGCATCAACTTAAGTCACTTCAGTTAACATAGAATAACATGATTGCTTTACCACTTTACTATTTTACCACATTTAAGTTTACGTTTGTTGTTTTAGTTATATTGTAAAAGTGGGGCTTGTGGTGCAGCATAAAAAATGTCTTCGCCTTTACCTTTGCCTTTCTGAAACTTTCATTTTTGCTTCAAGCCTTCAAGACACCGTGACGACGGTATACAAGTCACTAAGTTGCTGCTGCCTTTTATACTTTAATAAAATATTGGTCGACTGGGTTATCGGCTTGCAGTTGCAAGTTGCATTTGGTCTTTTCGAAAACTAAATTATTATTTAAATTTGAATCAATAATTTCGCCCCAACTCACTTGAAAAGTTTATTAAATTGATGAATTTTGTTATTCAATTTATAAAATATTATAGTAATATTGTAAATAAATTAAATTTATTACAATTCTAACTGGGCTAGATATACAGGGTGGTTGAAATCGGCTTGCAGTTGCAAGTTGCATTATTATTTAAATTTGAATCAATAATTTCGCCCGAACTCACTTGAAAAGTTTATAAATTTGATGAATTTTCTTATTCAATTTATAAAATATTACCTATAGTAATATTGTAAATAAGTTAAATTTATTACAGTTCTAACTTGGCTAGATATACAGGGTGGTTGAATAATCACCAGCGTTTAAGATAAAACAACCAGTTCCTACGGTGAAATAACAGCTAACGCCATCTACAATTTGGCGTTAGCTGCTATTTTCTAAGCCTTAGCACTTCCTAGATACAGGATGAATGAAAAGATTATGAAATACATTTTTCCAATTCAATTTGAAAAACATTTGTGAACGTGTAACTACAGTGCGCAAAACTTATTCATTTTTTAAAGCATTTTTTATATTTTTTTACCGCAGCAAATAATTTATTATTAAACATTACTTTTTTTTTACATACTCAACTTGATTATTGTTATGTTATTTGATGGTGAAAACAAGCAGTACGGTCAACTGCAATTTATCCAATGAAATACGAAGAAATAAGTCGAACAAAGAATGATCTTAAAAAAATTGAAAAAATATATTAAATTGATTTTGAAATTTTTAAGCGTAAAGGATGGTTTATGATTGACATAATATTAACATAAGATATAACCATAACATAAATAGTTTAATTATTTGAGTTGCAATATTACGGTTTATGATTGCATATTTAATCCCTTGACATAAAAGTTCACCAAATCTCAACTCTTATGTAGTATTTCCTATTCCTAGCCAATGAGGTTGAAGATGAGTAAGCATGCGCATAGCACGATTGTTCAACAATTACGTCATTACGTGTCTTAGCCATATGGTGACGGAAATAATAATTAAGATTGCAGTTATTTTTGAGGTTATTTCTTTGACTTTTGACATGTGTCCTTGTTCAATATTATGGCTTATGTCATGAATCATTAATCTTATGGAGTATTTCATAAGTTATTATGTCAATCATAAACCGTCGTTTACTTTTAATTTTTGCTAATAATATAACAGTATGTTAAGTAATAAGTGCTTTAAGACGCTATATTATAAAACCGGGTCCAAGTTTCCAATGGACGAGTTTTATAATGCGTCTTAAAGCATGAATTTCTTATACTACATTATCTATTTTGCGCTAATTTTAACCGTACATAAAAGAAAAATGGACAAAGCAAATAAAAAACACATTTCTAAAGTGTATGGTAGGCAACCCAAATTGCGTTGCTCAAAATGGTCGACGTTTGAACGTGACAGTAGCAGTGTTTAAAAATAACGATTAACGAGAAATCAGTGAAT
>JARJEB010006073.1:0-10038 GCA_030264535.1 Liometoxenus newtonarum
AGTACAAATATCTATCTGAGACCGCGGTGACCAAAAAAAAAAACATCTCAAGTCTACAAACAATTTTCAAAGAGCCGCAAATACTGTGCAAAGAGCCGCGGTCTGCCGACCCATGCCCCAAGACATGGTTTCGTGCGGCATTCGAATGAGCTGGATGTTTAGCACAAAATTGTGATGCTAATGCTAATTATAACAAAGCGAACCAACCTAAACTGTTGGGATGAGACTTTCAATCAAGAGAAAGTCACCCGACATTAAAACATTTTTGGTCCTTCGAGCCGGATATCATTTATTAAGATATTATAGTGATCATAGGCGGCATCGGTGAAAACGAAAAGTGAATTGAACAATATTCACGAATCACAATCAATTCTCCACTTTCGCCATCAATGCCCAAAGACATGGTTTGGTGCGGCATTCGAATGAGGTGCATGTTTAGCACAAAATTGTGGTGCTAATATTATTAGAACGCTCACGCCAGTGCGTGCTAAACACTTATAACAGTTATAACCAAACCATACACTTACATAATTCCTACACAGCGCATTTAATGATCGCACACTTGTTGAAAAATTACGAGATTGGAAATCAAAATCAACTTAATCAATTTGCCCCTTTCCGATTTTATTATATACTTTTCAATCTTTATATGTTTGCCGGTTAGCGTCAACTCTATATATGTATAACTATACTTAAATAACAATATAAGTATATAATTTAAAAAAAACAAGCAAAATTAGAAGACCTAAAAATAACATAGCCCATAGGTTTCCAATTTGTATGCTTATAATAATTTTATAATTTTAAATTAAAAATGGTATTCATTCACGATTCAGACAAACAATTTATTTCATTTTCAAATTTAATTATAAGTAAGTATCTATACACTTAAGAAGACAAATACATATCACATTCAAATTAATTTAATGGTTTCGTCCTACATAATTATAATAATCGACTAAATTATTAAATAACGCATATATCATAATACAACAATTATTAGATACGTCAAATTATAGAAAAACTCACAATTTTTATATCAAAATTGAACTGTTCTAACAAAAAACTCGAAGGACCAATAAAGAATATTGTATATATAATCACAATCAAATGGTCCACGTGACGTCATACCTACGTCACGAAAAAGTTAAGGAAAACTGAGAAGAAAACGCAAAAATAAGCTCAGAACTTCTTTAAAAAGTTATGCTTTCATCATGCTTTTCATGCGGAACTGGACTGACTTGAACCTTGGAAGTTGAGCCGAACCCGAAACCGAATCCGAATGAGCATTGAATGAACGGGATTTTTTCCGCCATCTTTATCCCGATCAGCTGTTCCTTGGGAAGGTCAAACCTGTCACCAGGCTGACATGGAACACTTCAATAAATAAATAAACGAAAATGAATGTAAATTTTGATGAATGGATTGAAGAAATTGAAACAAAACGCTCTTATTTTATTTCTGTTCAGTTAATTTACTTATATTTTAATTCTTGCATGCGATTTACGTTGTTCTTTTTCTTTGTTTTCATATTACTTTTTCGTTGGGACCGGCGTCGCACGACATTTGGCATTTATGTCATTCTCCTTTCAGATCTGTAACACAAAAAATATTAAATGTTGGATATTTATTTATTTCATTGTTGAATTACTTCGGTCGATTGGGTTTGTAAATTTAAAGAAATTCAAGAAATCTTTTAACAGTTAGTAATAAGAAACAGGTAAACAAACAGAACAACAGACTAGTTGAAGTAGTTACTTATGTACTTCTTTTACAATATGTATTTGAAAGTGTCAATTTAGTTGCGCATTTTTAGATCTGTTTTTCTTAATTTTTGGGATAAGCTTTGTCGGCAAAACTTTAGAAATTCGTACGACATGCAACAAACACATTTGTGTTTGTCGAGTTGTACTGATCACTTGATGTGTTATGCTTGTTTACCATTTGACAATCATGTATATAAATACAGGGACAATGGCTTCGTAAAAAATAAAATGCGATAAGATTGGATTGAAAGAGGCAAAGAGGGTAAAGTAAAGAAGAAGGAAAACTTGAACAAGACTCGTATGGGTAAAAATGAAAACGAGCACATCTCATTTTAAAGCAGTGATTCTCAATCATTTTATCCTCACAGTATACTTTTTAATAATTACACTTGTATGACGTCTCTTATGGATAGGTAGGGTATTCCCAGCGGCGGCATCCTTCAAGAATCTCGCGGCACAGTAAACATGTTTGAGAATCACTGCTTTAAAGGAAGCATTTGGGCATTAGTGACAAAATCAGTTGCAGTTGCAAGTTAAAATACCTTTGCTTTGATATAGGTACAGTAAAGGTAGATTTGTTTGTGCGATTGTGTAAGGACGTGTGTAAGTAGGTATCAGGCATCAGTGTCAGTTATCACAATAAAAGTGTACAGGGACGTGTTGTTGTGTATAGTTTGTAGTGTACATTAAGTTTAAAACTTTAAATTTCGAAATATAAATACAGAAGTGCCATTTCGTTCCATTTTCTATTGACAAAGTGTTCAATTTCTAAATTGTATTGAATAATTCTATAAAGTTTATCTATTTTTTTTAAATCTAGGGATTTCTCCGGTTTTCCGTCAGTTTCCACTCATCTAATTTTTGCAGAGTTCGATTTTCTCAATATACCTAAAACGGCTATACCTACATGTCTATACTAACTACTTATACCAATTCGCCACTGACACTGACCTTTTTATATTTAAAATTTTTAACTTTTATGGTGCACAAATTCGGTCCGTAACTTTATTGCATAAAAATATATTCCGCTGGTTGGAATCGTCACGTGCTTCAATTTTTCGCACTCGTGAGATCTTGCAGATTTAAGCAGGTATAAAAACGCAGTGTTGATGTTGGCCTGTACTTTATTACAAGGATTTATACCTCTGATAATTAGCCTGTGTACTGTATGTCGAAAATCATTTGTATTGTGTAGGAACTTAATAAATAAATAAAATTAATAACCATATTACTTCGTGTCTCTGCCACGTTAAAAATAGAGTGGCGCCCATTTATGAACCTTCTGACTTATAACGTCCAACGAACCACGCCGTCTCCGCTGCAGCAAACCGGCAAACGAAATCAACCTAGCACTACTATTGACTGCATCTACCTAACCTACATCCTCAATAATTTGGAACAGCCTGTCCATAACAATATATGTATAATTCAGCTGAGCATAGTGAAATAGGTAAAGGTAACAAACAGTTTAATAGTTTGTAGAAAGTTGTTAAAGATACCCTCGTCCTCGTCGGCCTCTTCGTTTCGTCCTTCATACAACGATAATACCTAACATTGTTACTTTGTTACTTTTTCATCAAGATCGAAAAGTATATATTTATACATAATACAAATATAAATGCCTCTTTTCACCGTTTTCAATTGGCCACTGTTGCCGTTGCCTGCAAGTTGCTCAGTTGAAATTGATACATAATACCAATACATAAGTCCAGATACCTACCTCCTACCTATTAGATATACTTATTGGAAAGGCATCTGTAAAATTGGTGATTTTACCTGAACTTGAACCTGAACAGATCTATAGAAATAGGGAATGTAAACTGAAAAGAAAAGAAAAGAAAAGAAAAAAGTATAGTGAAGCCTCCAAAAAGCTATTATTTGGATTTGGATCTATTACAACTATTTAGAATTTACTTTGAGAGACGTACATACAAGACACAGTAAGTATCTGAAGACTTGTTTGTTGTTTGATATGATATATGATCACATCTTTTACCATCTCACGTGTTTTATCGTTTTCGAAGTGATTCCTTACAAGTGCGTTCAAATATTTTCGGTAGTTCCATTATTGCTTCCAGTGTTTTCTATTAAGCTTTGTTATAGTTAACTATTGACTCGTTGACAGTAGATGTTAATATTATTGAAAGAAAATGGAAATGATAGAAATCAAGTAATACGAAAGGAATGCTAAACTTCACTTATAGCATTTTCGGACTACTGCACTCAGTGCGCACTGGCATGCACTGAAAATTATGAGCGCGTTCGGACTATACTTTGAGTGCACACTTTTACCTTTTACAGTGTCGAGTGTTCGGACTATCAACAGAATTGCACTCAGTGCGCACTCAGTGCAGTATTTTTTGCAGTGGAGTCCAGTGCAATTATCATTTTCGGACTATATTGAAAAAACTTGCACTGATCGAGTTTTAGAGCAAAACTAGAAATTTGACTTGCATGCACTGGGTGCACACTGAGTGCAGTAGTCCGAAAACGCTATTAGTTTTGTAAATAAATGCAGTAAAGTTGTAAGCGTTAATAGTCAATACTCGAGAAGAGAAACATTTAGAATTGTAGTAGTACACCAGACGGAAATTATGAATTAAATAGAATGCCCTTCGGGTTAAGAAATGGATCCGCTACTTGGCAAAGCTTCATGTATTCCGTTTTAGCAGGTTTAACAGGCATTCGATGTTTAGTTTATCTAGATGACATTATAGTTTTTTCAGATTCAAATATTAAAAACCATATTAAAAAACTAGAGGGTGTATTCGAAAGATGAAGAGAGCATAATTTAAAATTTGCAACAATTGGGAAAATTCCAAGAAATCATGTCAACGATACGAGTAAGTCTAAGGAAAAGTTCAAAAGTCATTTACCTATTAGTAAATTGTTTGAAAGTTACATGTTGTTACAAACTGACGGACGAACCATCAATTTAAAAATGTTTAAAGAAAATTATGCGAATGCAGATTTAAACAGGCATAAAAACACGGTGTGGTTGTTTGTTGGGCAGTAATTTATTATAAAAATTTATGCCGCGGATTATTAGCCTGTGTACATGTCGATAATCATTTGTATTATGTGTTGGAAGTTAATAAATAAATTAATAACAATATTGAATAAACTATGTACTCCGTGTCTCTGCCACGTTAAAAGTAGAGTGGCGCCCATCATATTTTATAATTTTTTTAACTTTTTTAGAGAAAAAAATTATATAACCACAGGTAAAATATACTCCGTGCCTCTGCCACGTTAAAAGTAGAGTGGCGGCCATCATATTTTATAATTTTTTTAACTTTTTAGAGAGAAAAAATTATATAACCACAGGTAAAATGTGAGGCAGAAAATAACAAAAGATTTTATAATTTTATACAAACAAAGTTATATTTAATTCAATCAATCAATGAAGCAATTAATCAAATTAAATTAAATAATATAATAAAAAAATAGTTAACATAATTATACTTATCATAATTATAGTTATAATAATAATAATAATATACAATATTTTTTATAAGTATGTAATAATAGAAAATGGGAAGGGGGAAGATATTTGATTATTAAGAATAATCAAAGTCGCAATAAAATAAACCTAATCACCTATTATTTCCGAACATATTTAATATTTGTGCATAAATTTTCGCTTGTTTGGACAGTAGTTCACATTAACATAATGTCTAATATCAAGTTCAGGCAGGTTTAGTTAGTTAGTTGACAAGTAGCGCAAGAAGCAACTGAACCAACTGAACAGTCACAATGGAATTGTATACAAATACAATTTATTTACAAATGAGTTATAGGGGTGAATTTAATGCGCACATCGTGTTGCAACATACATATGACACTAGGGAACATAGAGAATAAATGTCCTTCCGTATTATAATTTCCAAATAGAAATCATGTCATGTCTTCATGTATGTTCGTGTTCGTGTAGATTTCAATATGGGTCTAAGTCGAGTATATTAGTTGCGCTTTTCAACGATGCGGATGAACGATGCATAAATTACCAAAGCTGGTCCCCTGATGCCCAAAACCCAAACAATTGCCTTTTACATATTCAATTCGTAAATTTAGAATTTCCGCTCGCTTCAATTGCTTTGTTGATAGGTACATTTTCATTTGTCTATGATTGGTTTGTGATGTGGATTGCACATTTTGTTGTCAATTGCTGCGAGATGTAGAAGAAGATGAAGAAGAGTTTGTGATGTTTTCGTTATCAGATTTTATGTGTTGTGATTCCACATCTGATGTGTTGATGTCGATAGGAAATGCTTTAAGATTAAGAGAAGAGAAAATATGAGTTGAAAATATTGAATGGTTGACTTTGACTAGTCTAGTCTAGGGCGGTGTCAAGGGTAGGCCTACTTGAAGGGGCAAACCGTGCCTTGGTGGTATGTGACATCTCGCGAGTGTTGCACTATGATGACTATGGCTGTGATGTCCGTGGATGTTGTTAGCCATTCGTAACTGTAACAATTTAAGAAAACAATCAATTAGTATAAGTATAGCAAAATCGGGTTACAAGGGTTGATAAAAAGGTATAACAAGATAAAAAGGGAATATATTTAGTATGCCTATAGTTGCGATGTTACTGTAAAAGCCCGAGATTTCGTAAATCCTAGTATTTACCGATCAATCCTAGGTTTGACAATAAACTACTTATAAGTAGAAATTGAGTAGGCCACCCACACTGCCATATAAAAAATAAATTTTCAAGATTTCGACCTACAAAGTGCATCAACGACTCGATTGATTAGTGTCTTCCTCACAAGCCATGCTGATGAGTCTTTAGTAAGACTAAACAGCTGTCCATGTCTATAGCTGAGGACACTGTAAGCATAAAATTGGGTAAAATCCCTCTTATTTTAATTCATTTGAATTTCTGGCGCTTAAAGGTCGATTTATGCTCGCCTATTAAACACTTAACCCCTAAGGCTCAACATTTCACATTTATGACTTAAGTTTTAAAAAATGCATGGTTAAATCTTTAAATCTTAAGTGACAAACATAAATGGTTAAGTGGCGAGCATAAATCCACCTTAAAAATACTTGCCATTTCAATCAATTAAAAAATAACCCTCACGGATAGGACTACGGATGGTAACCAATTTAGAATTTCCGATTTTCGGACTTTTACTGTAACAGTAACATATTTTTAGGTATATGATGAAATGGAATCTTGTAAAATATTCAATTAAAATGCCTATCTGTATCTGTCGACAGTTTATTGAATTGATTACGTATTTTGATTTCAATTAGAATGTTTTATTGAATTTCATGGACCCCTACTTTGTAAAGAACTGCCCTGTGCACTGTCACTATATAGGCACCCCGTTACAATGGGTTATTGGGCTATTGCTATTTTATAATATCAACCCTCTTTCGAATGGCGAAAATAAAAGGGATATAAAAGATGCCAAAGGGTTGCAAGCAATATACAAGTAGGTATGAAAAATATACTCAACACTGCATCCCTTACAACGTATATTTCATAAAAACAATTGACCACTATGATATATCTTCTACTTCAGCAGTAAATCAACAAATATTATAGAGAATTAGGAAAAAAACTCAATTTCATAAAATCAGTCAATTCTGCTTAAGTCTACTGGCGGGATATCTTTATTGACAAGTCAAAAGGTGCCGAAAAAAAGTAACTACTGGCCTACTGGGCGCAAAAAGATATCCAGCAGAGCGCACACGAGGGCCTCGCAAATTGTTTCCGATGCACCCCTCGACGATTCCCTCTTTTACCATGTCGAAACATTCATCAAACGCGACTGTCGATCCATCAGTAGAGTAGGGAATAAATAATCAATAACAATACTTAATAAAATAACAAAAGTGATTCGATACCTCTCTTCTCAGTTCTCAATATGTTCAGGTAGAAATCCAACAAGGAAACGAACTTGAACAGTTTTTTTTTTGTAATATTATAACATCAACGATATAGGGAAAGTCAAAAATCAGCTATAACGGCTAGTGAAATTTGGCAAAAGGGAAAAATTAACTGCTGTTATTAGGGTGATAAAGTACCTATTTCTATAAGTTGACACCACTTAGAAATGTCATCATTTCCATTTTCTATTGTATCAGGGATTATTCGCCGATATTTAACATCAATACTCACAAAATGTGCGTAAATTCCCCTAAAACTGTCCAAATATTATCGACACACGCATATTATAAGCCCTCTTCATTGAATAATACAGGATTCAGGATCAATTCATATTTTCAACGTTTCAATCAAACTTTCATTCTATAGTCCAATAGTTTTCAGGATGCATAGATATACAAATAAATTAGGGAAAATCGCACTTATTATATATGACACCCCTCTTGAAATTTGGACAATAAACAAATGTTTCGTTCCTTTTCATGTTACCTAAATCATCTGTCAGGAGAAAATGTCTACATAACTACACATAACAAAATAGTTCAAAAAGACAACTAGCTTTCCCATTATTTTTCATCTTATTTATGATAAATTAAATAATCCCTTTGAATATTGAATAAACGCGTGTGATCTCTTGATCTCTTCAAATTAGCAGGATTATATCTTATTATCCTGACAATATGGAATCGAAAATATCGTGTGTTATTGTACGTGCCCGAGTGTTGCTTTGTTTCGATTAACTTTAAATCCTCATTCTCATTGTGCACGCGCCTTCAGGGCGTTTGCTCGAATATTCACTTGGAGTGCACAATATCCTAGTTCCAGATTCAAATCTGCAAATAGCAATCCTGTAAAAGTGTAAAGCTAGAAATATCTGCGCTTCAGGAACCGGGATGAAGTTAGGGTGGTCCAGCGTTTCCTCCTCTGCAGTCATGATGCTTGGCAATTGCTAAGATAGATACTCCGGGTCGTTTCGGTATTCACAAAGTATTCACATTCAGTTATCTCAATGTAGAATATGTATATTCAATTGTTTGGTAGAAGAAGCTCTTTAATTTACCTATACACTACCACTACAAAGGGTCGTGCCACTCGCCATGGCATTGCTACCCTCGAGGATGATTCTAAAATTAAATATTTAAATTAGAATTTTAGCATCACTAAAATTAGAAAATTTGCAAGAATTTGTGAAAAAAAAGTATTACTTAGGCAAACTGATAAATCATTTAGATACAGTGGCGGATTTACCATAAGGTGGAGTAGGCGGCCGTCTGGGGCCCTCGAAGTTGAGGCGGCCTCCAATTTTTTTTTTAAATAGAAGTTTGGAAAGCTTTTTTTGGTCACCTCATTTGGTATGTTCTTCTGCATGTACGGGAAATTTGATTTTCTTTTTGGTCACTCACATACCGCACGGGAGAGCCTTTCCGTCCCTACTTTTGGGGGCCCCAAAAAGGATGAAACGCCTAAGGCCCCACTCTTGCTAAATCCGCCACTGTTTACGTACTTAGTTACTTAGCAGCAAACAAAACGCCTTTAAATAAAGCTAGAAATTAGAAATGTTTTTGTAACTCTAGTCAGGTTGAATAATCGCTTTCGAGAAACGAGAAACCGAGAAATGCATCGCAAAAATGAAAAGAAAACGTTTTACGTAATCGCCTTTCCACTGTTGTTTGTTATTTGAAGCTTTGCTTTGCGCATGGTAGGATCGTAAATAAGAAGAAGTGAGATTTAATCATCATAAGAACATATCTACGTATCAGGCAAACAAAAGAAGAGATCTTGACCTGTATTTTCAGGAATCACTTAACATTAAATAACAGTTTTGTTGTTAAAAAAAAACACTGACCCATCCGGACACGAAATGAAAATTCGAAAATTCCGCATTGGCTTTAAACTGTTTTTATATAGATACTAGATATTTATGGTGAGCTT
Organism: Liometoxenus newtonarum; assembly: GCA_030264535.1. NCBI lineage: Eukaryota > Metazoa > Arthropoda > Insecta > Coleoptera > Staphylinidae > Liometoxenus > Liometoxenus newtonarum. The sequence goes on from JARJEB010006073.1 coordinate 9,595, forward strand.
GGGTTGAAACTCGGTCAAGCGATCTTCGAGGCAAATATAACCTAACTTTCGTTACTAATGTTTTAAATAACCTTAAACTCTAGTGTCTGGTCGACCCTGATCTCGCATTATTATAATTATTTTTAAACTATAAGAAAAAATAAATATACCTTCAAACCGAAATTTAAAAAAACAATTGTTAACCTTATTATCGGCGGTTTGAAAAGCGCACTGCGCATGTGCACAAAACTGGGTGTGTAGGTATAAATTCGTGAAACAGCTTCTCGTAGTGTTCTTCTTTAGACAATTTTGAAGAGAAAATCGCGAATAAACGCAAAAGCCGATTACTTACGTAGTAGTGATGGGTATAAGTAACTAAGTACCCGTTACTTTGTATTCGTTACTAGAAAGGACTCGGGTACCCGAGTATTCATTTAAAAATGTATTCGTTACTTTGGTATTCGT
>JARJEB010006076.1:0-11121 GCA_030264535.1 Liometoxenus newtonarum
ATATATACATATATATATATATATATATATACATATATATATAATATATAAGAAACGTCAAAACCACTTGGAATAAAAGGCGGGAAATTCAAAAATAAATGTGAAATCTAAATTTCAATGAAATTTACTTTAGTTTCTGCAACAACAAATAACACTTTTTACATTTATTGTTTTCGATTTATCGGAAACTATATACTCGGAGTAGTTCGGAACACTTATAAATCTTTTAACATGTTCCATTTATTTTCTCCACATGTGTAAAATTGAAATAAAAACAAAAATGACTAAAGAAGATAGAAATAAAGAAAAAAAAACATAAAAATACTAGCAACAATCGCACGACGACCTAATTTATATATCGGAATGTTGTTATGTAGATAATAAAACAAAATAATTAAGCACGTCCCGAAATAACAGCGCTGCCAGGTTTCGCATCGCCTTGCTCCTTCTCTAACTGACGTCCCAGGTACTCCCAGTTGTGCACCATCAACTTCTGCACAGCCAACAGGGCTTCGTAGCGTACATTCGGATCGTCATGAGCTAACAATTGCATCACCAGTTGTTTACCACCAAGTTGCTCAATAACACTGAAACACACACAAAAAAAAAAGCATTGGCAACACTGCCTTATAAATCGAGAACTACCACGCAACTTACTGTTTGCCACGTGGATAGTGACGCACGTATTCACCAATATCGAAACTGGCAACGCTCAGCACCAACGGATCTTGACTGGTTTCCAGGTAACGAATGAGGATCCGCAACAATTCGTAGTTCTTCTCGTTGAGACGTTGCGCGTTCTCACGCCAGAACTTACTCTTATGCACCGGCGACCATTCCAACCGGCCCGACTTCACCTCGGTGGCGTACTCGTCGAACGAGCTCAAATCCTGCACGGAGCACTGCAACTTCTCCGTGAGGAATAGTACGTCGGCGGAGATATCTTCATCGTCGTACTTGCGCTGCTCGAAGATGGCGAGCTGTTTGAGGACTTTGCATTGCACCATCGCGATGCAGTGCTCCTTGGCCACTTGGGCGTCCTCCGGTTTCTCGATAAGATTGCGGTAGACGGCCAAAATGATGCGCGTGACCTTCTCCTTAACGGAGTCACTCAAAATGTCGGCGAGGATCAGAATGACGTTGAATTTGTTCATCTTCTCAGCGAGCAGCGGATTGAAGGTGAGCACCCAGATGCAGAAGATCAGTTGGTACTGCACTTGGAAGTTGACGCGACCGGTGAGAACCGACAACAGTGTCGAAATACCATCGACGGAAACAAATGCGAAGCGATACTCGTCGATGCGGAGCATCATTTGGAGACAACGAGCCACTGATTGAATATGCTCATTGTTCTAACGGACGGAGGAGGTACACAGTTTATATTAGATATAAACGAACAAGAAGTCAAGGCATACGTGTATGTGATCATAGATGGTATTGATGAAACGTGCAAAATGTCAAATTTCCGTCTTAACAAATTGGCAACAGTGGCAGAGCAGAGTAAGCTACTCGGAGTAATATTTCAAACTACTACGAGTAGTATTCTTACCCTGGAGGGCACTATTGACAATATCCTCGATTCAAAGCATTACCAAAATTGATAAGAACACAAATTCTTCTTCTGGAATGCTTCGAAACTTTTCAATTTTCAATTAGTAATTCGAAATGCATGCTGTTAATAAAAAGTTAAAGAGTAATTGAGTACTCCCTTGAACTGAACACCGACCGATAACTCATAACCACGTGGCCCATCGATGCTGAACGACATTTCTACGTAGGTCTCAGTTGGATCGCCTTTGCTTGAATCGTGCATCCGCGCATGCGTCATTAGATCATCGAACTAAATATTTACAAGGGTCGTGACGAGAAGTGGAGAAGAAGGAAGAGGGGGAAAGAAACAAGAGACAGAGCGAACGAGAGAGAGAGAGAGAGAGAGAGAGAAAGAAAAAAAAAACACCAACCGATTAATAAATAAACGCATGCACTTTGATTCAATTCCACCACAACCTAAATACCCCAACTTTGGTTTGATTAGTTTCGTATTATTTCCAATTTGACGCTGGTCTCAATGAATGCGAAATTCGGTTAGTGCGGAGGGAGGGAGGGGTCATTTTACGAAAGGCCAGTCTGAACTGCGCACGCGCACTAGCGCACACTCGCACTCTGACAGTATAGACTAGACCTTTGGCATTCGTAGATTCGATGATGATACGTTGGTAATGAATGACGACAATAAGCAAAACAAACAAATACACGACGGACGACATCGATATGAAAATGAGAGAGCAAAAAAAAAAAACGTACCTGCAACTTGAGCTGATCCTTCAACCACGTCAAATAGAAATGCAAATCGCTGCGCTCCATCTGATTCTGCGCCCAGCAGGCGATCTTCGCGATGATGCGCGAGATCATGTTCGTGATGAACTCGTCGGGGCGATTGAGCAGATTGAGGAACGGTCCCCAGACGCTCTCCTTCGTTTTGACGGCGTACTCGTGGAAGATCTCAACGCGCGTCTTATCCTCCTGTATCATATCGTCGACGAGGACGAGAATGTACTGCAGCGTTTGATCCTTGCTGATGTGGCCGAGGAGATTGAGGAAGGTCTTGGCGCATTGCAGCCGGTTCGATTTGAGGAGGTCATCGCGTTTGGCGCTATCGTTCGTATCGAAGTTGGTGATGAAGTTGAAATCCTCTTGGGAGATCATTTGTGATCTAAAAGAAGCATTATTATTATTATTATGTGAGATAGAAAAAAGAGAGAGAGAGAGAGACTTACTGCAAATACGATTGCCAGTTGACATGTTGCGAACGGATATCGGTAGCTTTCTGCTGAAGAACGCTAGTTGCTGCCAGCATATCTAGAAGACAAAAACAAAAACAAAAAAAGTAACAGCAATTGCATTAAACAAAAGAAAGCTATGCCATCACGTGATGCGGGTGCGTCTCTCTTTTGTTATTATTTACATGTGTTACGAAATATGTCAATCAAATCGAATCGTTTGTTGATCGTTATTGTTTTGTTTTGTTTTGTTTTTGCAATGGAATAACATTTAGTAATTAAAGCACAAAATATTGGCCACATACCGATTTTATCGTCGTCCAAGGAGGTCATCATTTCCTTGAGTTTCGGATCTGCTGTTTGGAAGTTTGCCATTTTCACGTGTTTATTTATTATTGTTAACACACGTTAATAAATTCGACTTTTTAAGCAAAATCGTGGTAAATTTGGGTGATTGAGAGTAACTTTCGAGAGCGAATTTCTAGTCGGAGTACTCAGACGGATGAATCTAACTTGATCATGCATCAGCTGACTGACACACAGAGCTTGTCATGTGATCGTAGGCTTGTTCCAACAAAGCAGCAAACTAGTTCCGAACTGTACGACGCATGAGCAGTTTTAAAAAAGCAACGTTTTTTTAAAACTGCTCATGCGTCGGACAGTTCGGAACTAGTTTGCTGCTTTGTTGGAACAAACCTCGTTCACTTTTTGCCGTGACAGAGAGAGAGATAAGAGATACGTCTATGCAGCTGAGTAAACGGCAACGTTGTCGCGTTGTCATTACTTCGATTTATTTAGTTATTTTCATTCCGAACTGTACGACGCAATGAGCAGTTTTAAAAAAGCAACATTTTTTTAAAACTGCTCATGCGTCGGACAGTTCGGAACTAGTTTGCTGCTTTGTTGGGACAAGCCGCGTGCATTGTTTGCCGTGACATAGAGAGAGATAAGAGATACGTCTATGCAGCTGAATAAACGGCAACGTTGTCGCGTTGTCATTGCTACGATTTATTTAGTTATTTTCGTTTTTCATGGTTGTCAACTGTACATGTATATAAAGTTGCCTATAATTCGGGCAATCCATTGACCTTTGACAGAGGTCAGAAAATTGGCTGTTATGGAATAGACTGAAAGGGAAATTACACGCATGAACGGTTTGATTTTCCCATTGACCTTACCCAATGGCAGCCATTTTTTGACTACTGTCAAAAGTATTGTATTGCCCCCCATATTGGGCCAAACTTTCTCTTCCCACAAACACGACTCGTACATAACCCAATATGTCAATGACAGATCGAGTGATAGATAACTGAAATGACAACGAAATAAAAACATAAGAATGATGTTCAATTAATTTATTCTTTATCTTTTTTTTTTTTAAATATATCGACAATATATTAACATATTTTTTTTTTCTAACTAATATTTTGGACATCTTGACTAATCATAAAGTTTGAAAGTTCAATTTTGCACATTTCGATTTCTCTCGATTTTTTGGTACGTTATCGTTAGTACATATACATATACAGAGTGATGTGAAATTATTGACATCTACTTGGCTGTGGTTTGAATCTAGATGTCAATCATTTTAAATCACCCTGTATAACATTTGGCACCAATAGACTTTTAATACCTGCTTTCGATCCATATATCCATTAAAAAAACTACTCGCAGAACAATTCAGAGAAGTTCTGAACTACTCTGAGTAGCTTGCAACAGTAAATCGAAAGCAGTTTTTTTTACATTTTACATTTATAAGGTTAAATTTTGTGATTGTACATTTTGTTTACATCGACCGTAGTAACTATAATAAACTCTTTTTTTCTTATTATTAAGGTTAGTTTGTATAAGTATACAACATTCAATAACAAATAAAATTTTCTAAACTTTTTTTTTCTCTTAATTTATAGGATTTACGTTAAGTTAAATCCGTTACAGTGAACGACAACACTGTAACAATGTTGCCATATAGTTGATATTCTGACAGATTGACAGCATTACGGACACATCTACGCATTAACGTTGAATTTGTCATTTCTTTGTTTATGTCAAGTTATATACAGAGTGAACAAAAAAGATTGACGTCTAAATGTCAATCATACTAAATCACTCTGTACTTATTTTTGTTTGTATGTCACACGTAAATGGATAAAGTTAATATAATATTTGTAAACTGTAAATATATGTTTTGTTTTTCTCGTTACATTATAAAGTGTGTTATAGGTTACATAGACATGACATTTACTGAATGTGTAAATAAGTTTTTCCCAAATAGGTACATTTCACAGTTGTTTTTTTTAAATCACAATTTTGTTGTTTACAATTTACGAAATTACAAATACTAATATTTTTTTTAGGTTATTATTTTCTATTACACATAAATTAATTTATTTATTAGCTACTTAGTGTTGATAACACTCCCAAATAACTTTTGTTCCAACATTTCAAAACTGTACTACAAACAAACCTAGTTTTATCAGCTTCATTAAAATAATGAATGACATATAATTGTTTAGCTAGAAATGTCATTTTTGACGTTTTAACTGTCAAAACTACAAATGTAATTTTTGACGTATAACTGTCAAAACTACAACAGTCATTTCTGACGTATAAATGTCAAAACTACAAATGTAATTTTTTTTGACGTATAACTGTTAAAACTACAAATGTCATTTTTGACGTATAACTGTCAAAACTACAACAGTCATTTCTGACGTATAAATGTCAAAACTACAAATGTAATTTTTCACGTCAAAACTACAAATGTCACTTTTGACGTATAAGTGTCAAAACTACAAATGTCATTTTTGACGTTCATCAGTCCAAACTACAAATGTCATTTTTGACGTATAACTGTCAAAACTACAAAAGTCATTTTTGACGTATAAATGTCAAAACTACAAATGTAATTTTTCACGTATAACTGTCAAAACTACAAATGTCAATGAATGAAACTAATATGGTAACTCATGGAAATCGATAAAAACTGTACTATACGAACAAAACGCGTGTACAGTGAAAGACTATATTGGAAGTGATAGTTGTTTTGTTAACAATACTTTCCTTTGGTTTAAATATACAAGTTAGAAGAGAGCTAACTGTTCAGCAATTGCACTTTGCATTTGTGGAAGTGAACAGTGTTCTGATTGGAAGCGCTAAACTATAGAATTTGTACTAAAGAAAACACAAAGTGTACTAACCTAACCTATAAGCTTTGTTCGTGTGCTTCGTGACAACTTGCTTTGTCTATCTGTCAACGTCATCAATCTTTTCGATAAACAAACGAAAACGAACGAACAAAACCACAAATCAATAATTGTACATGATTTCTGCTATTTGATAGTTTGACACTTAAATTTCATGTAAACTTTAAGAACTAATTGAGAACGGATTAGTTCTGTTCCACTCTTTACTATTATATGAAATAAAATTGTGTGTGGCACATTACGCATGCGCAATAGTTCTCAATTAGTGTTAGTTATTCTGGAACAAACCTACATAAATAATGGTATGCTGATTGTTACAACCAAGTTCATTTGCTATCACTTACTTAATAATCGTATTATTATAATTATCATCACTTTTCTTGTTCTTTTGTTTGTTAGTTTGTTTGTTTTTTTTTTTTTTAAATTTAAATTTAGTTTGGCTATAATTATTGTATTGTTGTGTATATGTCTGTAGTAAACATTTTCATTAAACACGTTCACAAATCACAGATACTACTGTAGGTGTGTTCCAACACAGTTCAAACATCGTTTGGCACTACCCCGCATGCGCATTAACACATTCGACGCTAACAAACACAGTTCAACTCGTTTGACGTGTGTTGGAACAAACTTACAATATATTTATATATATGTAGACTATTGTATTGTAAAAATGCTACGTGTATATTTGTTCGTAGAATTGTATTAATAAAAATATAAATAAAGAAAACAAAAGATGCCCTATTTTACAACAATAAAAATAAAATGCAAATAAACGTAATATAAAAAGAAAGACATTAGTTTCGAGTAAAATTGATAAATATTGAGGTTATTACTTTGGTACTTTTGTTGTTGTGTAGCTTTGTTCTGTGTTTAGGTTAATAGTCCTAATTTTGACACACTTAATTTATTATTGAGAATGTTTAACGAATACTGTGTTAAAACTGTACTACAAACAATCCTATTCGAGGCCAGCCCTCTAGTGGAAATCATATGAACTAAACGTAAATATTTAACTCTAGATGTCGCTAGTTTAAATTGATTGACTTTTAGTGCCCATGTCAAGAATAACCTCTTTTCGTAGCTAATTCGTAAATGACGTAGTGACATCTATCGGTAAACTTGATTGGTTCATACGAATGGCCCTAGAGGGGGTGTAACGGAAAAATTGCAATGAATCTTCATCATTTAGATATAGAGTATAAATAAAATTATTCGGATTAGTTCCTTCCGATTTTAAATGAATGTAAAATTTCGTAAAATAGTTGTTGGCGGGAATATTTAAAAATTGTTTCGACTGACAGCGTGTGAATGTGTGCATGTGTGTGTATGTGTGTGTCCCTTACAGTTCAATGTGATCATAGTCACCGGTACTTGGAGGTAATTTGTAGAGATGCGTAAGTATGGCGTAGTAATGCACGGAGGCGCCGACGATGACGAAAAGATGCCAGATCGCATGCGCACACGGCATGCGACCGTCCATCTTAAAGAAAAACACGCCGACCATATAACACACGCCTCCCATCTTTAATTCATAGATCGCCAATGAGTCGACCTTGAAAACAACAATACACAATGAACATTTGAACCGAGTAGACAGTGCCAGTGCGCATGCGCAATAGCTAACAGACTAGAGCTGTGCGTGTGTATTGCGCATGTGCAGTAGTTCTCTCACCTCGGAGACGACGGCAACTGCTGGCAAGATACCGATGACGAGATACAAACAGGTTTCGAGACATTTGTACTGTTCGTGGAACGTCTGCTGATAGATAATACCCAATGTTGCCATCAGCCAGATGATCCAGCGCATTGACAGCGCCCAACCGCCGTGCGGCAACTGGCAGAGCATCAGCCACGGAAAGTACGAGCCGGCGATGAAGATGTAAATCATCGCGCGGTCGCATCGATGAAGCGTATCCTTTAATTGTCTAGAAATTACAATTGTCACAATCAACTGTCACATAATGCGCATGCGCGATAGTGCAAAATTTCAAATAAAAATAAAACACTTATGACGTATGATTACCCTTTTTGATTATTATAAAACACACAATGGAAGCATGTGGATATACTGAATAAGAAGACAAGCGTTGCGCCGTAGATTAATGCGGCGAAAAACTGCCAAAACGTATCCGACCGCCAACACAATACGTACGTGGCGAGTATACACGGGACGATGGCAATGCCATGTGTGACTATATTTGCAATATGTTCAATTGTCGTCGGGCAGTAGGCCTCCCTCGGTTTTGGTTTTCCATTTTTCCATCGCACGCTACAAAGTAAAGTAAACGTAAAAAAAAAACACTTGCAAAATGCTTCAAATTCGATTCAAACATTTCGGTTACCTTCTCAGATCGACACAGGGTATAATTCGTTTGGACAATTCTAGGCATTGCTGTACAATGCTGGTATTATCTATCATACCTGCAAAAATTAGAAAGAAAAATATGTTTTCAGCCAGAAAAACGAAAGTGAGAAAAGTGAGCGTTTCGCTTTGCCTTTGCGAAACGAACTGAACTGAACTTGGACCAACAAATTCCAGCTTTTCGTGTTATCATTTCCTTTCTTTTGCAAAGATTTTTTGCTTCTATATCTATCTATTCACATACAATTTTGTTGACATTACAGAAGGTGATTACGATACGATAACAGCTCGTATTTTAAAAAAATATATATATATATATATATATACAAAACAGAACCAGCCGACTCACCAGGATATTTTGAAGGAACTAACACAATCACACACAAACATAGCTAGAGTAGAGAACTCGTCCCAGCTCAGCTCTCAGGGTCCGTCGATCAAGGACAACATTGTCAATTATTTCGTCTTTACCGCGCATGTCCAGAAATGTATTATGAAGATTTATTAGAATTGTCGGCGAGTCAATGTAAAAAGATAGATTTTAGTGACAATACTTAAATTATTCAGTTCTCAATAAAATTTTAGCTCATGCGCGGAAAAGGAAAATTATGATTAATTAGAATTGTCGCCTAGTCCATGCAAAAAGATGTATTTTAGTGACAATAATTAAAATATGCAGTTCTCAATAAAATTTTAACTCATGCGGAAATGCAAAATATTGGATAATTAGAATTGTCGCCGAGTAAATGCAAAAAGATACATACAAATATAGAATACAGGAACATCCGACTCACCAGGATATTTTGAAGGAACTAACACAATCACACACAAACATAGCTAGAGTAGAGAACTCGTCCCACCTCAGCTCTCAGGGTCCGTCGATCAAGGACAACATTGTCAATTATTTCGTTCTTTACCGCGCATGTCCAGAAATGAATTATGAAGATATATTAGAATTGTCGCGGAGTCCATGTAAAAATATAGATTTTAGTGACAATACTTAAATTATTCAGTTCTCAATAAAATTTTAGCTCATGCGCGGAAAAGGAAAATTATGATTAATTAGAATTGTCGCCTAGTCCATGCAAAAAGATGCATTTTAGTGACAATACTTAAAATATGCAGTTCTCAATAAAATTTTAACTCATGCGGAAATGGAAAATATTGTTTAATTAGAATTGTCGCCGAGTCAATGCAAAAAGATACATTTTAGTGACAATACTGAACTTTTACAATTTGTTTAAGCGTTAAATATTTTGAAAGCCCCGCCCATTTCACATTCCCATCTACGCATGCGCGCAATTGCAAATCATTCCAATTCCAATTCCTGGAGCTACAGCATCAGCTGTTTATGTCAATACACAATATGGACGCGCAATAGTGTTGTTAGTGTGTTTTATGTTTGGTTGGTGAATAATCATCAAATAAAAATCATCAAGGTCGCTCTTTGTTGTGTTGTTGATTGCACGAACACGAATTGAAATAAAAACAAGAAAACGTTTTTTGTTGTTGTTTGTTGCACGAAACGAACGAAACATTCGAAGAAGTGATTGCGACTGAATTGTCGTTCGTTGCATCTTTCTGTGCGTAAATATTCTCATTTTTTTTTTCTTCTCATCGATAGCAATTAACGGAAAAACGAACTAATGAACAACACAAGCAATTCGACTGACTCAAACACAACGCGAAAATTTTTCGTCAATTTTAACCAGGATTGCACGTAAGTCAATTGTTTTTCGTTTTTTTTTTTTTTTGCTCTGTCCGTCTCCGTCATTTTATTATTACGCATGTACGAATATGTAAAGCAAAGGAGAAAAAAATATGGCAATGGCAAAACAAAATCACGTAATAATTGTTGCGCCGGATGAAGAAACACGAAACAAAAGATATTCAACTTTGTTTATTAATTCATGTCATATCAATTGATAACGTAATGGGAATAATTTCATGCATGTATAATATTTTATTTGAATTAATATTGATAGGCATTTGTTTTGTTTTTTTTTCTTTTCTTTTGTTTTGATTGTGTTTGGAGTTTGAATATGGTTGAGTAAAAGTAGGCAATTTGTAAATAAACATCAAACAGCTGATTGCATGTCAAACGCCTACTTTGCAATTGGTGAATTGTTTTGTTTTAGGCAATTTGTTTACTTTTTTCGATTTTTGCAGGTCATTGGCTGTGGGAAGTAAAGCCGGATATCGATTATTTTCATTGAGCGGCGTTGATGTGTTGGACAAGATCTACACGAATTCGACGGAGGATGTGTGTCTCGTCGAGAGGCTGTTCAGCAGCAGCCTCATGGCGGTGGTGACGTTAAATTCGTCACGCAAACTGAAAGTGTGTCACTTTAAGAAGGGCACTGAGATTTGCAACTATTCATATTCAAATACCATATTAGCTGTCAAATTAAACAGGTAAAAATTTTCAAATGTCAAAACAAAAATTGATATTTTTTGAACAATTGACGTTTAACTGTCTGTCACATGTCAAAATATTGACGTTAACCTGTCAATTGTAAAAAATAACATTAAGTGCCATTTGTTGAAAAACAGATACATTTCCTTGTCAAATGTCAAAATTACATTTAACTGTCAAATGTCAAAATGTTGACGTTTAACTGTCAGTTGTTAAAAATAGTGAGATTCATTGTCAAATATCAAAATATTGACCAATTTCAAGATTTCAACAAATTGATGTTTAACTGTCAATTGTTGAAAAAATGACAATTTTGAAAAAAAATTACATATAATTATCAAAAGTGAAAATATT
>JARJEB010006083.1:0-27144 GCA_030264535.1 Liometoxenus newtonarum
AATAATAGTCTGCGGACTGTTCGCGATTTATTTTCCATTAAACATCCTTCCGTATTGTCATCCCCACTCTATGCCCGTCTGTTGGTGTGCTTTAGCAATACAAGTCCACACTGCCATAAGATTGACTCTTTTATTATACCGCCGTACATAGGAACAATAGTTCCGCAATAAAATAATCGCTCTGTATGTAATAATGTTGTGGCAATTGAACAGTTAGATTTAAGTAAAACATGGTCAATTTGAAAATTAGTACTCGCGGTTATCTAGTCTATCTACAATTTAACAAACAAAAGGAAAACGCAAAACGACAGGTAGAAATAAAGTGAAAGTAAAGAGTGTTGCCATTGATATAAGTGTAAGAAAGCATCGATTCAATTAGTACGTAATAATAATTCTATGAAAGTGCAATATTCACTGATCAATTATACATTTTAGCGGAATTCTCAAACGACATTCGTAAGAATCTTGAAAGCAAATGAATAATGCAAATAAAATAATGCTTTTTCTTGTAACGTATAAAAAAAACACTTATAACATGTAAAGAGAATTTATTCGAAATCTGTGAGTAATGAAATTGAAAATGTGATTTTTAGAGATGCTTATTTTACAAGAATAGGAAGGGGGCGGGGGGTCATATAACCCAGTACGAATGTGGTATGTACTAGTAAAAATTGCTTCGTTTTTAGACAAAAATTATGTTTTGATTCAAATTAGCAATTTACTGAAGGTAATGAAGGTCATGACCCCCTCTTGGATCCGCTCCCGCTCTGTAAAAGTCACATTTCTAATTAATGAAATTATTATGATTGCTTTGTGATTTTGTATACAAACAAAGAATGATTGATTCATTCTGCATTGTCACTTTATAGAAAGTTCTTTCAAAGATAGAAGCTTATTCCATGAATGTGTGTATAAAAATTGGCTAAAGAGCCAGCCTGTGCTACAACTTACAAGATTTCTACGTAGATAAAACTGAATGACATTCACAAAAATATTGCAAACCTGACGAAATCGTAATGAACTTTTTTTTAAAATTTAAAACATTGTTTTTATGTGTTTTATTCTTTTATTTAACAAGTATATATGCATGTATTGTATATTTTTTTGATTTAATTTGCTCAATCAAGGCGTTTATTCCTCAAATATGTATACATAACTTGTATAGGTATATATAAAACCCTATTTGGCATGTGATATATTCATGGTTATGAGATGTAATCTATACTTATTATAATATTAATATAATTATAAGAAAATGAGAAGTAAAATTGATTTCATTAACGAGTAGTTAAAGTTAAAAATGAAGAGAAATTCGTCCATTTGCGTATTACATGACATATTTTGTATATAGGATAAGGCCAATAAGAATATTCATGAAACAGGTGAATCATAAATCGAACTATTTGCCAAATTAATGTGTTAGTCGTTATTATTATTATTGGTGCAAGGCGTTAATGTGTGTATGTTTTTTTTCAGTAGTAGCATTTAAATATCTAATAAAAAAGATTGGGAAGTTTGCCAATTAATACAGTTAATGTTAGTAAACAATTTGAGCAATTAATTAATATCATTCCTGTTTAACTTTGACTTCTTGGTGTAGATTCAATTGTAAATTAAGACATATTACAACAAGTGTGAAAATATTGTTAAGGTTTGAAAGAAAAATTCTTAAATTGCCAGAACACTTTTTGGTGATTTTCTTTATGTTGTTTATGTACGAGTATATTGTTCCATCGATTTATGAATAAAATAACACTTGCAATGTTTATTTTTGTGTATACGGTAAATTTATTTATCGAGTGGCCATGGAGATTTACTTGTTAAAAACTTTAGGTCATGTTAATAGGTCTTCTACGCAATAGTTAGGCAACCATATTAACATCAATATTTTATGGATCTGACTAAGCGATTCCGCTTATGTATGCAACCCATTATCCATTAATACGTTATTTAAACAACATTCTATCAATTAATAAATTTTGGGACAACAGTCTTCGCGAATAAACAACTCAAGAGTCAATCTTATTAAATAATGTTGACACGCTTTCAGAAAAGCTAAAACTGCTTACAGCCTCAACGCAGTTTGGTTGCCTACTATGTTATTTTCAAATTTTATCATTTTTCTAAATTCTTTTCTGAAGCAATTGGATAATGGTCGGTATAAATTTACTGTACAAGAAAATCGATTCGTTCTATATAAGTTGAGTGGCAACAAAGTTGAAAATTTAAAATTAATAATATTTATCATATTTCTCCTAAAGTAAAAGTTTCGATTTGCTAGTAAAATGTTTTGCTTTGGTTTGTTTTGGTTTGGTCAGTAAAATTTTGAACGGTTGAAAAGAACTCCTGTATATGAGCAAACAGAACAAAGGAAATAACCTTGAAATTGCCGTGACCAGCGATACACGCAAAAAGGGAATCTATCTCTATTTTGCACATAAACTGTTCCTGATGTCAAGCGGGTTGCCTAAACCCAGCCTGCTTTCGAGTTCTAGATTAGATTTGAACTTGAACTCACCTCAATCGGTGCGTTTGGGGTGGTTTTGGTTAGAACTCTACCGAGCGATTGGAACAAGCACGAAGTGTGATGAGCGTGGGGTTATGTGACTTGGGTAGAGTTTCGGTGCACCTGGATGCACTCCGTCCGGGCAACGCACTGCTTTTCATTGACATATACACGAACTGGAATGGCCCTGCCCGTACGCCTGGTGCACTAAAGTTGTGTCAGGGGCAACAGAGTGATAACTTCGCAGTTTCGCACGCCGGCCGAATGAAAGCGAGAGGAAAATATTATTAGTAAAGCTCTTCTTCTTTTACTCGTTGATTAAATGGCTGATAACGGGTTGCCTAAAAACGAATTTGCCTCACTTTCACTCCATTGCGGTTCCATTCCAGTGACATGATACATGTATATAGTTCAATGCTGCTTTTATGAACGCAAGTGGAGCACCTTGACACCGACTTATGAACGGCCAGGGTCACCCAAGTGTGCACCTAGACGAGTTTTCGAACGGCCTCCAGGTCTGAGCAGTGAGCACTTCAAGTTTTAGAAACTCGAAATGCTCGCTCGAAGTAGACCCAAAGGTAATCGAGCAAGATCGGAGCTTCACTTTTCGAAACCGCTCTCGAATAAATTGAGCTTGATCACCGATCAGAGTTTTCAGAACGTGAAAAGTCAAACCAAACGTACCCAACAACACACGGCATCGAAGTCCGAACGAAATGGCGCCGATGTTGTTGATTCCACGAATTCATCATCTGTCAAGTGTTATTTATTATTATGATTATTAGATATCGTAATTTAGATAAAAGCGTTTTCCATCTAATTAGTCATGGCATTGTTTAAATTATCGCACAAGCTGATAATAATGTAAGTTTGATTACCAGAATACATGATATTCACATTCCAATGCTCAGCAAAATATTTGTGCATTTTAGTTGAAAACAAACACTTCCTGTTGTTGCAATGTCTGGCGGCGCAAAAAAGAGAAGCCATCGGTCTGAAGGATGGGAAGAAGCTGGTGTTGAGTTCTATCAGGAAAGTTATCCTACAAACCCAGCTGATTTTGATGTTCTACAACAAAATCCAAAACATTTGACTACTTTACTGCCTAGCAAGCAAACTAGGGCAGGTAAGTAAAGCAAAATAAGGAAACATCCTACACTAATCATTATAATACATAGAAATGATAGTTTAACTTTTATATCAAACTGTAGCGGTAATATTATATTAATGAAATTAACGCTTCTTTTAGTTGCTGCGACAATTCGTATGCGAAACAATGCATCAGACACGAGAACATTCAGAAGACAGCCAACGATGAGACGAGAGTCAACAACAATTCGACGAACATCAGTTACCAATGATGTTCAACTATCAATGATGCCAGATTTGTCGGAATTCAGTGCGAATGAAAAGACAACTTGGCTGGAAATAATGGAAATCAAAGCAATGCCAATTCCAATGTCTCAGAAAAAAGAAATGAAGGCAAAACTCCAAGTGGGTTCCTGTTTACGTTTGCAAGGCTATGAGCAATTCAAATGGAAGAGACGAAAATTTTGGGAGAAGACAAAGACGCGCTTGCAGGATTTCTATCAAAAAATGGAACTGTGGCGTGGCACACTCAAAACGATAGAAGGTAATTTCGGTACAGGAATCGTTTCCTACTTTTTATTCATCAAATGGCTGATGTTTTTAAACTTCGTGATGTTCGTACTCATATTGTTGGTGATTATTTTGCCAACTGTACTGTTTAACGCTAAAAATCCGATTACCTGTTCATCGGATACAAATACAACTGAGTGCTGTTCAGCCGAATATTTTGCTGCGCCCACTGAAACAAGTTGGGTACTTGATTTGTTTCAAGGCACTGGTGAAATGGAGAAAACTTTATTTTTCTATGGTCATTATCCGAACGAAATATTCGAGTATTATGTTCAAGAAACACGTATGTATTATAATGTACCGTTGGCGTACGTGTGTATAACTGTCGTATGCTTTCTTCTAACACTGTTTGTCGTTGTACGGGCCGCTGCCGAAGGCTTCAAGGAACGATTAGTTGAAGGCGAAGGCCAGTTCTACATGTACTGTAATATGATCTTTGGCAGTTGGGATTTTTGTATTGAAAATCAAAAATCAGCTTCGAAAAAACACGAAGCTATATATAAAGAAATAAAAAGTAGTTTAGCAAGTGAACGACTGGAAGAAGAACGGAAGAGCAGGACGAGAGATGAAAAGACTAAGATTATCATTATGAGAATCTTGTTCCATTTGCTAGTGTTGACGATGCTTGTAGCTGCTGTTGTCTTGATTTATTTCATCTTCGATTATTCGACAATTGAACTCGGCAAACACAATTCCTCCACTAAACTTACATTCGACACTGATAATATTACGCGATTACTACTTGAATTTCTTCCCAGTATTGTCATTGTCCTTTTGAACATGACCGTACCACTTTTGTTCAAAATTTTGGCACGCTTTGAAAATTACAATCCGTTGTTTCAATTGCGTTTATCGATGATACGCACGATCGTATTGCGACTATCCTCGTTGGGCATTCTCTATGCTTCCATTTATTTGAAGGTGTCGTGCACACGTGATCCTGACGAATGCGTGAGTACGGAGTGCAATACGCCTATCTGTTGGGAAACATTCGTCGGGCAACAAATGTATAAACTGGCCCTCACCGATTTTGCCATTCAGATTGTAATGACATTCATTGTAAACTTCCTACGTTCGCGTATCGGAAAAATTGATAACAAATGCGCCAAATTGGTTGGTGAACAATCATTTGAGCTACCGAAACATGTCCTGGACGTTATCTACTTGCAAACCGTATGCTGGTTCGGCACATTTTACGCACCCTTTCTACCGGCTATGACTACAATCATCTTCTTTCTCATGTTTCACATCAAGAAATTCGCGTGCTTGGTCAATTCAAATCCAAGTTTGGTCATGTATCGTGTTTCACGTTCAAATTCGATGTTTATGATAGTGCTATTGGTGTCGTTTGCCTTTGCCCTGATTCCGGTTGTGTTTTCGATTGCGGAATTGCAACCATCGAAGTCGTGCGGACCATTTAGAGGTGACGCTACCGTATGGTACACAGTCAGCGATACATTTAATGGAATGCCTTCGTCGATTCAAAATATATTCTATTTCCTCACCACAGCGGGTTTTGCTATTCCAGTACTAATTGTTTTAGTTCTGTTCTTGTATTATTATATCGCAGTAACATCGGCAAATAGGCATATGGTAGTTGTGCTGAAAAATCAATTGGTACTCGAAGGACATGACAAACAGTTTTTGCTAGAAAAGTTGAGTTCGTTCATTAGACAACAACAAAAACGAACGCGACAGTGTGAAATGCTCAAGGACGGAGATAGGAACATTTCCAGTAATTAACTTGTTAAAGTCAAGTTTTATTTACTATTTTTTACTTTTTCGTTTAGTTGCTCAATTATTTGTGTGTATACGACTACTACTCTGGAGGATGTTCACATATTCGGCATTTTTCATACAACTAACTATTTATTATTAAATTAAGTGTAATTTTGGATATTTACATTTATTAACCTGCCATTAAAACGAGTGATTTGGAGAATGTATTATTAAACAAAAAATAACTCAATTTACTTAATACATATTATGGATCAATTTTATGTAGAAATCGAAAGATAAAAGATGCTCACGAATTCAATTGTGGGACGATTTAGTGACCGTTTACGTGCAATGCAAACATTTGAACTTCATTTCTAAGACAAGAAAACTGCCAAGAATATATATGCTTCATATAGTGATCTAAATAAAACGAACAAGTACTAAAACGTTCTCCAAAGATACTGGTTATTCAATGAAAACATTCTAGAAAAGTACAAATAGAAACAAAAGTTAATAAATCATTTTAACAGAATGTTTTTGAATTTAAACTGAAACATACATTTCGAAAATACTAAAGGTCGATTTATGCTCTACACTTAGCATTTAACACTTAACACCTAAGACTTAAGATTTAACATTTAAAGATAAAATTATGTATGATTGGTTAAGCATTAAATGTTTATTCTTAGGAGTTAAGGGTTAAATGTTAAGAGCCGAGCATAAATCGTCCTTTACTTAAAATATTCATTCCGTTCAAAAATTTTCACAATCTTACGTGTTTTCATTGGAGTAATCCAGTTTAAAATAATTGATAACAAAGTAAAGGTCGATTTATGTTCGCCTCTTAGCATTTAACAATTAACTCGTAAGGCTATTTAGTGCTTGTTCTTTAAGTTTAAAAAAAAATTCCTTACCATATACCTTCGGTATGGTCGGAAAGTAAAAATGCATGGTTAAATCTTTAAATCTTAAGTGATGAATACAAATGGTTAAACGATATAAGTTTAATAATGGTACACCTTAAGTCTCAGGAGTTGAAGTATTAAATGTTAAGTGCCGACCATAAATCGACCTAAAACGCATTTACAAATATGCAATATGTATAAAAATGAAACAGTGTTTTAATAGTAGAAATGACAAAGTTTTCTAGTATTTTATGATTCTCTATTTTATTCTAAGACTAAATAAAACAAAAAGTTGATTACGAATACTAAAAGAAAACAATTATTTATTACATTTTTACTACTAATATAACACTTGTTTAACCAATGAGATTACAAATATTAATGTTCTCAAGTCCGACTTGTACAAATATGATGGAAGAGAACCTCGAAAGGAAACGCTCTATCTATTTTACTAAGTATTAATAATTATTTATATTTTGGGCATTATTGTAACGTAAGACAAGACATACATTAAAATGCATATTAACAATTACTTATGCCCGTTTAATTATGTATGTATTCTCGCACGACAAAGGCACAACTGCGGGGTTGACATTGTTTTAACTGGCAAGGAATGTTTGTGGATCAGGTTATTTAGGCATTTTACTATGTATCCGTGATTTATGATAATACTGTTTTTGGAAGTGCAATATCCGACGTATTTGCTGATTCATTATAGATAGATAGCTGCTTTTGATATACCCAGTCTAAACTACACAATGTACTACTCTGAGTAGTTACAGTGATATATCAAATTCAGCTTAAGTTTGCATCTTTAACATAATTATGTTTAAAATGAATCAAGATTAAGAGAGATTTACTGCTTAGAATGGCGGTAGTAGTTAATCAATGGTAAAATGAACAAGCACCTTCGTTTCTGTTAATCAACGCAATTCTTAAGGGCCCCGTACACGGTCCGGAAATCCTTTAAGGAAAAACTGTCTGTTTCTTTCCCTATCATTATGTTCAAGTGCTCAAGTTTTAATCCTTGGAAAGCTGCAACTATGCTTGTTGCATGCGAACAGAATACTTTCCACTGGACGTTGTCATAATATTGAAATTATATATCGAAATTTAAGTCCATTTTGAATGTTTATTAGGCAAATTTCAGTATAAATAGGCAGAAATGCAAAATTATAAACAAATTGTTAAAATATCAAAGAAGGAAACACACAGTCCTGGCCTTCCGGATTTCCGGAGCGTGTGTGGTAAAAAACTGAGATGATTTGTGGACTGTTCAGGCGGCCGAATGAGAATTGAAAAACTATCCGTCAGTTACGGAGCGTGTGTGGCGTTGCGTCAGTTCAGTGCAGTTCGACCGCCGTGCATTCCCAAAAGCCAGGACTAAACAGTCTTTTCTCAGCGTGTATGGCCGAGAGGTATTCATATTCAAGCCGAGTCCAGAAATCCGGACGGTCAGACTGATCAGTTTTTCCTTAGATGATTTCCGGAGCGTGTATGGACGCCTTTACACTTACAGGTCGAAACCTGATGTTAAGTTGGTTAATTAACAGAAACTAAGGTGATCGTTACCATTGACCAACAACTACCGCCATTGTAAGCGGTAAATTGCGTGAAAATCTCTCTAATTTGGATTTATTTTATATTTTCTGGCGCTTAAAACTACTCAACAGTTTATAATTATGTTTGTTGTATTTTACTCGTCACCTCATCCATTTATAACTTGTGTAATCTATTCTATTACCCATATCTTAGCTCACCACACAAATTTATGTGCAACATTAAAACATTTATCAAGTGTAATCTAGTCATATTAATGTAGTACATATTTTATACTTAAAATGCCAAAGTTTACTGTTTGTTATTATTCATTTCAATAAATATATAGAGGAATAAAATAAGTGTCTTGTTTTTTTTATAATTTTTTGTTTTATTTCATTATATTGGTAAAAAATAAGTTAATATTGTTCGAAGACTACGGAGAAGGCACTTACACAATGGTATTTTTGTTATTCTTCATTGATTGGTGTATGCAACTAAAACAAAAACGGGAATATCAATCAAAATTAAGTAAAAACTACAACCAAGAAGTTATCAAAGTTTTTATCCAGATTTTTATCAAACTAAAGGTCACCAACAAAAATAGAAAAAATATTAACTCACAGCTTCAGCAATATCAATCCAATCTAAAGCTTGCCTAATAGCATCATTTTTGTTGGGAATTTTGCTCCAATTCCAATAAGTCATTTTATCAAAGTTATTTACCATATAGACAGACCTCTCTTTTTGAATACATTTGCTTTCATAAAATATGACACCCTTGTAGCCATTTGGTACTTCAATTGTTTCTCCTTTCAATGGATATCCACGAAATGAAGCAGTTAAATATCCTGTTTAAAAAAAAATCAAATTAATTTGGATTTCGTGCAGAAATGTGCTAGGAATGTAAGGTTAGTATTATTGGCGGGCTCCTTACCATTTTCACTTTTGTCGATACGATTGTTAAAATACTTATCTACTTTGGCTTCACAATCTGCATGTATTTTAAAAGGTAACAATTGTACTTTGGCTTTGTTTCTTTCGGCTAAGCCATCTTTATTTTCAATTTGAATATGCACGGTTTTGTTTTCGCTATCCATTTTTCTTGATATCTACTTGTAGTTGTGTTGGGCTTGTGAAAGTTGTGATTGGGTTATTCTCAGATCACGTGGTAATCTGAATAGGAGGAGCCTCGTGATGGATCAACAAACGGCTTTAATAGCGTTTTCCACTTGAAGCGGGCTTGTGGCGGACTAGTGTAACCTAAGCCGTCAGCGCAGATCAACTGTTTGACAAGTGCAAGTGTAGTGTAAGTCTCGTGCAGAATAAATGGAACAAGCCGTTAATTTATGCTGCACCCTTTTCTACCAACAATCTATGTGTAAATAGTAAATATAGTACGTAATATGTATGAACGCAAGAACCTGCAATAGCATATACCTAGCTGCACTGATTTGCTCCACGATTTCCTCGAAACGGTGTTAAAAAGTTGCACTGAACCTGCACTGAGTGTACACCCAGTGTTAAATGAAACACGACGAGCGGGTACACTGCCTACACTGATTTATCAATGAATCAAGCCAGTGGAAGAAAAGTCCACATTAGTGTACACCAGTGTTATTAATGGAAAACGCTATACCATTTTCAAAGTGGTTATGCTGACCGTATTGACTTTTTAAACGTTTTTCGGAAAGTTTTAAATGTTGCTTTACGTTTTATAATTGGTTTATCAGAGGAAGAGGAAATATAAAACGAGTGTGCTCTCTCGACCGAGTGTCCTTTCAACATGGTTTCAACCTAAACAATAACCTGAAGTATTTAGAAAAACTTGGACACACTTGGATCACTGGGTGCGTTCCTCTGACAAGCTGTAAACGTTCACGTTATACACGGTGTAACAAGTCGGAACGCACCCAGAGTATCAGTTCACTGACCGGACAGAACCTCATTCCTTATCATAATCGAACTGGGGTGATGAAAATATCCGATAATTATCAATGGAACACATAAGTTTCAATCGACATGACAATTCAGAAATAATTTCACGTTGTACTCACGAAATTGGCCGTGGCAAAAGTAAAAGTGAATCATCGGGACAAAATGGAAATCGCACTAAAAGCGATCCGTATTTCAGAACGTAGTCCTGGAGTGCAACATCTTTTTTCGAAAATCAAAATTTGGCGCACTTTTAACATTTCTAAAAGACACAAATTTTTAAGTTTTTACCTAAAAGTGAATTTCTCAAATTATGATCATAAATTTTTTAAATGTTTGAATTTTTTGTGGAAAGTAAATAAATAAATAAAAACAAAGTCATGGACACTATATGTCTTCTTCTTCTTTTGCATCCTCTATCGAGGGTTTGCTACCATCACATTTTTTTTATAGTTCTTGTTTAATTGTAGCTAACTAACATTCGCGCTACTTGGACTTTATTAACTGCAGCCCTAAATAACTGGTTATTGTTGGCTTTGAACCAGTCTCTTAAGTTTTTGAGCCAAGAGACACGACGCCTTCCAACGTTCCTTTTGCCGACGATCTTTCCTTCCATTATATTTTCCAGAAGCTTGTATTTTGGCCCTCTTAGTATATGGCCTAGATATTCTTCTCTTGACGGAGTCAACAATACTATATGTAAATACTATACTAAATACTAAATACTATATAAAAACTATATGTAGTGTGTTTTAATTATAGTTTATAATAAATTAAAAGTAAAAAGTTGAAATTTATTTAAACTTATTTTCCGTCACAGTTTTCTGCTTCTTCTTACGTTTAAGTGCTTCACTTTCATATGAATATACTGCATGCTTAGACATAATTCTGATGTGAGATTCACGTCTTTTCGGCGTTGCACCAAGATTTGAGAAAAATTCTTTATCGAGAAACAGTCGTCCTCTTTTAACACGTTCGGCATTATCCTTTTCATGTTGTTGTCTCACTGAATTATCACGAAAACGTTGCCTGCACTTTTTCGGCATTTGTGAACGAATTGCTACTCTTGGCGTGAATGCTTTACGTGCAATTCGTTCAGCTTTATTTGGCGGTCCCCAGTGAAATAATGGAGTTGTTAATGAAATTCTCTATAATAAATTCTCTATTTTTATAAATTTCTACTTCTTTGAATTTTTTACAAATAATTACCTGTGATGATCGCATTTGCAACACAACATAAAGGAATGATGTGATGAATATTCCTAAGAAGATTGCGGAAGTCATGCCAACACAAATGTATAAAAATGAGTCATGTATCAGCGGATGGAATTGAATATCGTTTGCAATGAAATTCGACTCAGCATCATTGTCCCATCGATTAATGATCAATATTAGCATCATTATTATTAAGATTAATGGATACATGTACCAAATTATGCGCCAAAATTTCACCGGTCTTTTGCCGGTGAAGAAGTGAATATCGTCGTTTAATCTTGAAACGCCGTAGCCATAAAATAATAATATACCCTTAAAAAAATGTTTTGGTTATCCAGGGATAGCATGCTGGTTTGGATGGGTGCAAATAATTACAGTTTGCACAGGGTGCAATCAGATTCCTGCTATAACGCGAATAAAACTCCATCCAACAGTTGCACCGATTTCACCCAATTGGTGCATTCTTCATTGCACCCGGTGCATTGCTTTCGATGTGCCACTGAATAGTTCTGACCTGATCAAAGTACTTCCGAACTACTTCGAGTAGTTAGAGTGACATATCGAACGCATAAAATGGATGCAAACGATTGCACCGAATTCACCACTTGCACCCGGTGCATTGGGTGCTTAAACGATTTCACCCGGTGCAAATCTGCAAATGCAAACACTGAGTTGAACTATACCTTCATAGCTAATTGAAAGCTATGCATCGTGTATAAGTTGGCCATCCACAATAATTCATTAATCATTTTAGTACAAAGCTAAAACATAAATATTTAGTGAGAATATACAGAGATTATACAAAGCGTTTATTTTACTATCGAACATTTTTTCTACCATACGCAATGTTCGCAGCTAAAATAAACGGGTCAAACTGATTTCAGTTGCCAATTTTGTTCCTTGTCATATTTGTCTTCAAATAGGTAACTCACAACTCTATTCAACAGTGTTTCAAATATACTGCACTGACTTGTCATCGTGGTGTGTCGTCGTCCGTCCCACATCCCCACTCTCTCCCCGATCGTCGGTGTGTCCTTAGCAATAGAAATCCCCTTCCTACTGCCATGAGTTTGACTCGTTCGACGGTAACATAAACGCACGGTATTATATAATAGATGTATAACTAAAGATTTTATTGTTATTTTGTTTCTAGATAATAATTATTCATGTATTGTACCTTTGTTTACAAATTTCTTCAAATTTACTGTAATATACAGGGTGTTTGGTAACTCGTGGTCCGAAGGGAAATTCCAGATTTTCCGTCGAATTTTGGCTCGAAATTACGAAATAACTTTTTCAAATTGAGGTTTAATTTACGAGAAATGCGATTCTCAAATTTTTGAACAAAAGTGTTAATACGGACCGCACATAAGTGCTAGCCAAGAATCAAGGCAGTGCCTCAAACAATGCAACAATAATGATGAAACGTCACTAGGTTGTTTATTTGTCAATGTCACTTTGCTTATAATGAGTAACAGTTAATTACTTACCTAAACCACATCAAATTACAAAGCTCTACTTTTCAATTATTAATAATGGCCTTCAATTCACAAGAATATGAGGATGCGGCGTGGCTTAGAGTTGATGGGACCCACTCAGTGGCGGACTTACCATAAGGCGGAGTAGGCGGCCGCCCGGTGCCACCAAATTATTAGAATTATACCCTCTATAATTCCCTTTTTGGGGCTTTGGGGGCCCCAAAAGGAATCAAACGCCTAGGGCCCGAATCATGCTAAATCCGCCACTGGACCCACTTTGAACAATTAGAATAAATTTTTTAATCATTTTGTTGCATAAACGTGGCAATGCTCAAACAGTTCCATGTTTCTAATCTTTATTAATCTTAAATTTGTTGATCCTAACCAATAAAATTTATACATGTTTGACATATTACTTTCATTTAATAAAAATATCAATCGCCACATTAATTGTCAGTAATACTAGGTAAATGGTCAGTATTAACATTTTTTTGTTATAATATTTGAAAATAGAAAATATGAAATTTTTCAATTTCATACCAAAAGTCGACTCAGAATCTGGAATTTCTCTTTGGACCACGAGTAACCAAACTCTCTGTATATTATGAAAACTGCAGTCGATGATAGTAAAATCAGTTTTCATAGAAATTCCTGTACCGAGAAAATGCATTTTTGAATCGAAACGGATTGCAGAGATAGTGGTTTATCTGTGCTTATAGAGTGCGACATCTGGTCGCATATTTGATTTTTATTTACCTTTTAATTAGTTCCATGTTCATGAAAAACACAACATAATAAATAATACAAACATAAATGTAATATCATGAAACTCAATAAATCATTAAGCTGCTTCCGATTTGACACTTTTAGCAGCTCCGGAGCTGCTTAAGCGGAGCTAAGACGGAATTTTCCATTTCCTTGATTTAGGAGCAGATAAACACTTTTTAAGAGCAGAAATCTATTATTTATAGCTTACACATATTACAGCGCTTCTAAGCAAACATGAGCCCCGGAAATGCAACATTTTTGCGGGAATCAATCACAGACTGTTATTTTGACGCATGAATACTCAATAGTGAAATCAGGGCATAGCGATCAACACAGATTTGTTTGATTTTACAGAATTTTTGTATATACATATGTTCAAAATTCGCGTGCATTGCTGCGTGGAGTGTACATTCGCAAACATATGGAGCGCTGAAAACGCTCACAAAGTGCTCACAAAGTCATCTGTTTGCTTAGAATTCATTTATTGACCGCAATCAAGAAGTAAAGAATATAAAATAATGCCTAATATTCTGTTGTTATTTTTAGATTATTTTTAATTTCGATTGATTCATCACTGCAATTTGAGAACTGTCCAAAACATGAGGGCTGCCAAAGATATATTACAACGAGCGAAGATGTAAACAACAAATTTCCTTCAACTGAAAAACAACAAAATCAGCAAGGAAGCAGTATTAACAGAGAAGATGACAAAGGAACTACACTCAAATGCCGGAGTTATATTGATGTCGATTTCTTAGCAGACATTAAAACTTTACATTTGTGCAAATACGACAATACGACGTTCTATCTTAATAATGTTGTAAAGAAACTACCCAATGTACACACAATTGAAATCATCGACAGTAACGTTTCTTATTTAATAGGACCCAAAAGACACAACAACATTACGGTAAGTTTATATTTTCATTGATAACTAATTGTTCCGTTGTTTGAATGCGTGGATGGGTGCGTTCAGTGAATACAACAGTTGGAGTTGACAGCGAATCTCTAACCTCAAACTCAACCATCTTTGATATTCAGTGAGATATATTGGTGAGATACAGCTCACAGAAACAAACAGGAGTAATAAAGTATTAAAGTAAGAATTTGTGACTAGCAAGCGTTTGTACAATTACGTAGCAGAGGCACAGTCTAGGCAAAATCGATGCATTAATTTTAATTGACATATGTGACAATGTGTTCTATTTATTAAATAATAACAAAACGCTACGTACCACTTTTTGGGTTAGAGCGGGTCATACAATTGTGACTTTGAGTGTACCTCAACGGTGACCTAACCAACTGAACATGATCGGGACGTGTTCATTTTCACATTTTGTAAAATGAAATCAAAATTAAGATCGGCGAGGTGAGCTCCTTGACTCAACGTTTCATTGCGAAATATAGTCTAATATTTACTTAAATTTGATTCAAAAATAATTTTTGCTTGATTGTACAAACTCTACTAAATCAACATTGACTACCAGGATTCTTTTTTGCAACAGTTGTATTCACCGAATTAAAACTTAAATTAGGGTTTTCGTTAATTATGAATTCATTGACTAATTAATATCTGTGTTGTGAATATATTTGTAGTTGTTGAGAATTAACAATTCGACGTTGAAACGCGTGGCCGATAATTTACCACTCAACATGCCTCATTTGCACTCCTTGGATTTGCGAAACAACTCCCTTGATCGGTTGCCTGAACACTTCACCCATCACCAACAACTCAAACATATTTATTTAACCAGTAAGTATTTATTATTAGTACTGTAAGACCTCTAGAGACATCTAGAGGAGCACATGTAAACGACGCCAGCGTGAGGCCATGTTGAAAAAGGAAGCACACATCAAGTTAGGGAGTTGTATCGCCGCCCCACGTTGGGCGCCAATTTGAAAGGGAAAATGTTTTTGCAGGTTGTTACAATATAAACGTGGTACACTAGTCAACTGCCTGACTTCATGTGTGTTCTCTTTTTTCAAGATGGCCGCACCCTGACGTCGTTTACATGTGCTACCGGTAATATCCTCTAGTATAGGGCTCTATAGGAGTCTTAATTACTTAAAAAAAATGATCACTTAGAATGTTTTCAATTTACTGTTTTTTTTTATTTTTTCTTTCTTATTAATTGATTTCATTAAGTAATTACTATAGAAATACAATTTGTGATGTATAATTAAGTTATTCTTTCAAATCATTTATTGATATCATATTTTTAATTATTAAACTTTACTTGAATAGGTACAGATCATTCTCCAGAACCTTGTCTCATATTTACCCATTTTGAATGAGCGACAGTATCTTCATCGTGTTGAGGTCCACGTCCATCAGATTGTTCAGATTCAAATTTCCGATTGAATTCATCTGAATTATTATTCAGATAATTCAAGCGATTGGCCTTCCTAGCAACGGGAATGGTAACATCCACTAATCGCTCTGTGTCTGTGTCTGTGTCATTTTCGTCCTCATCACGTTGATGTATTGCATTTTCGATTGCTCTCAAAGTATTCACCCACATATGTGGGTGAACATTAAAGGATGTACTTGTAGTTGCCTTAACCTTACAATCGTGGATATTGACGTAGCCCATGTGCTGGGCTATGTCGGGGAACATAATAAACAAATCTACAACGGAATACCGGGGAGAGTTGTACGCCAAATTACTTTCAAACCAGTCTGGTAATTCTGGCATAGAATTATGGGCTGTTGTAAAGATCTGTTCTGAAATGATGTCTCTATCATTTGAAGTTATGGTTAGTTGCTCCGTTAAGTTCTCATCGTTGGCATTAACTATGTGACCCGAAACTTCGTCCTCTTCAAATACCACAGGATTTTGCTTGTTTTGATGTTCGGAGTCTTCTGATGATGATTCACCTAAATGATGATGCATACAGTTTGGGTTTAAGCCTATATCCGGTTTACCATTATCATTATTGTAACCGTAATTTGAACTCATACCTGAGTCTTCGGATATTTCCACTTCTCTATCCCGATGGAACTCATTAGATTGGTAATTTAGATTCATACTCGACGAATCATCAACGAAATAATGTGGTGAAGCGGTTGGCACAATATTTTGATAATAATTAACAGTTGAATACACTTGTGCTGTCGCAAGACCGTAATTTGGTCCTGCATATTCTGGTATTGTCACAGAACTTGTTGATGGTGGAACCTGAGGTGGAAGTGCTAGTCTTCTTTCCGGACCTGTCAATTCAAGCGCTTCCCACTCTACAGTTTCGCTCTGTCCAGATCCTAATGGAATTACTTCTTCACTTTGTCTTAATGATGGAGATGTGCTTGAGTCATCAGGAGAACCCCAACGGGAGTCTTCGGAATTACTAGCCATAGTATCTCTTGACCTATCCTGTGACCCTAGCGAGGATCCACCTGAATGGTCGCGATTTTGCAAATACCTCCCATTATAATTGTTTGGTATCTGTGACAATGATTTCCGCTCCCTGCCAAAATTTTCAGGACTGGAGAGTTGGAAATACGAAGTTGGCTTTATTTGTTTAAAGTTGGGAAATTCTGCAGCATCCCTTTGTTGCGAAGTAACCCCTGAATTAAGACTTGGAATACCATAACGTTGTAAAATTGGTGCATAGCGATGTTCTAAACAATACAAATCCAAATTATAATTTGTTATACTACAAGCACCATTAATGAAAACAGTAAAATGAGTGAAACATATACCTTGTCCTTTTATAAGAGGGATCTTAATAACATATCCAGTCGCCTTCATCTGCCGCAAATACCACTTTCTTAGATCATCAATATTAAAATTCTGAAATGCCAATTCCAATTCGTCTAAAATGTTATTCAAATCTTCCGATTTGGTGACATATAAATAGTAGAAATCGCCCAATTCGATATGTTGATTCTGATCCGCTTTCAAATTATTCAACGTCGCTTCCGGAACATCGTGTTGATCCACTGGTTCACCGGCGTCAGAAATATCGGCAAATACCACCAGGCAGAATAGCACTACTAAATGTTTCAAAATTATTTTTATGACATACCGTGAAACGAGTCAAACTCATGGCGCTGTGCTAAAGACACACCGACGGACGGAGAGTTAGTTTATCAGTGTGAAAGCTATTTTGATGATTATTGGAAACAGTGTTGAATCGAGTTCGAGTTGTGTGAGTTATATGAAAGACCTAAGTAATCCTTGAGAAAGAAGTTAACGATATATGAGAAGGAAGAAAATTAATTAATTTGATCGTGCATCGCCACTGCCATGTGTTTGGCTCCTTTATTTTAGCTGCGAACATTGCGCACGCTACGTGCTATGTTCCACGGTAAAATAAACTCTCTGTATGTTAATAATTCGTTTAGTAGATACTTACATGACGTAAGCATAATCACTGATTTCTATTGCCCTTTTTCAGATCGATAGAAAGAAGTTCTTGAACGTCCACAACGTTCAAGGTGCAGCACACAAATCAAACTTTATTATGCGAAAATGGGGAAATTATTTATAGCAAACAAGTCGTAAATTAATATACGTTTACATTGTCCAAATTATTCACGGACAATAAAATGAATTCGTTTTGGCTAGTCAACTTATGTGCTTTGCCTCAAATCGTGGGTGACATTTGATTAATCATTCGTGGTAATCGATAATTTCGTTTTCCGTGCATTTCATTGAAACAATAGCAAAAACAAAGTAGGTAAACCATCTTGACGCAGCAAATGCAATAAAAAAGAAATCTGTTTTAACTAGAAGGGAACAACGGACTCTGTAACCTCCGCCTCCTAATACTCGTGGCGCCCCCCATGTCAGGTTTAGAATTAGTGTTTTTAAAACTAATAATAAACCCAAATGCTATTCAAAAGTAAGAAACTGTAAATTCAAAAAAAGTAGGAAACTTTAAAAGGCTACTAGTCAAAAATATTAACATTGACCACCAGAGGGCGCTGAAACACTACTTGGCGGAGGTTCCCTTCTACTGTTTTAATTGTAAAGCATTTGGAAATATTAACGATTTACTTTAAAAATTATTAATTTTCGAGATAGTATAGACTCCGACTACCACAACATGAAGCCCCCTTTGTTTTTAATGTGACAGAAATGTTTAAAGTCATAACTTTTCGGTAAATTTTAGTTGGAAAAATGAACAAATAAAATAATAAATGTGTTGTCGATTTCAGAAATTTTGTATATTTTGTGATTTGGTTGGTAGTACTGCGATATTTGACAAAATTACATAACTATTGGCAGTGCCATTGGCCATTTTTAGCTAACCCGTATCCCCCTGGTGGTAAATAGAAAAAATTAAAAAAGTGAGTTTAAATAGTATAGCAAATCATTTTGGTAAATCCATAAATCAAAGTGTCTTTACCACACTAGATCCACCATATTAGTGAAATTCAGCGCTATCTAAAGAGTCTCTAACAGCCTTACTATATGTAATAAGTGGTGCCAACCTCTAACACAAAATTTTCCGTGCATTAGTGAGAAGCGTGTTGTAAAGCTGCTCATTACCCAATTCGGTATCATTATGATTGTCTTACGATCGCAAAATAGTGACTTTTTTGTGCAGCAAAGTGCTATTGCTATTTATTTTTTAGATAATAAGTGGAATTGTACAGAAGAAAATTTAGCATGGACAGAAAACTTAAACATTTCATTGGTGAAGAATCCGGAATTGATCAATTGTTATGGGGAACCTTATAAAGATAAACCAGTATTTCGAATCGCAAAATTCCAAAAGGTAGGTGTACTTCAGCAATAATTTTTTTTTTCTTTATAATCGAAACAAAAATTCTTCCATTCATGCGGAAAATTCCATTACTTGTGCAATTTTCGTGTTTCACAAAACGCTGTAACTCATCCGCAGCAGAATATCACTTTTTTAATACCTTGTAATTGCAAATTTAATGTTTTTGATCAATCTACTCCAACCCACAACCTGCAAATTCGATTAATATTTTGATGCATCAGTAGCTAGCAATCATATTTTTCAATGTAATTAGTTTACAGTGACAATTATTAACAAACATGCTCTAATTATTTATTTTGAAACACTTGCTTAGCTGTCGGCTGGGTTCTTGTATCTTGGGCGATAAAGGCCGTTTTCCAATTTGGCGGTAACGAAATTTAGTCCGAGAAAAGGAATCACGGTTAAAATTAAAATCAGAAAAATTTATTTATGAAAAAATTTTTTATATGGCAGGTAAATAAGACCGGTAAAAAAACACGTCTTGTAAAATCTCTCTCTTATTTTTGAATTTTCGTTATTTTTTACCGATATGGGAACCTTTAAAAAATTTATTTCATTTACCGGTGACCTTTTCGGTTTACCGGTATTTGAATAGCGTTACCGCGCGCATGGCATTTGATATTTCTATGCTAAAAATCAAATGTTTAAACTTTTAATACTTTTAATAAAATATAACTAATAATTTTTACCGGTAATTTTTTACCGGTAAAAGCGTTACCGGTATTAATTAAATAATACCGTTTTTTGTAGCGGAAACGTTATTACTTTTTCGTTCATTATTTCGTTAGTACCGGAATCGATATTGGTTTCGGTTATTGGTTTCGGGTTCCAAGCCCTAATTTGTGATAATCCTAAATCATACATAAAATAAATTTTTGTTTCAGGATATGTTGTCCGAATGTCCCAATAATTGTGAGTGCCATTTAGTAAACGTTGTACGTGAAATCGATGACTTCGACATGTTAAATCCCATAATTTCTGTCAACTGTTCCAATCAAAATTTGTCGCAACTACCAGATCGTCTACCTTACCTAACAAAAATATTATATCTGGAAAATAACTTCATTAGCAACTTGTCTCCTATAATTACGAATAATGCATACAAACACTTGCTAGAATTGTATTTGGACAACAATCAAGTGAATAGTATCGCAATATTGGAAGGTGGAGAATGGTTGGAAAAATTTAGTTTATTATCGATACGATCAAATAAATTAGTCCAGGTAAACTACCTTTTCTTTGATGTTTTTAAAACAATGAATAATTATAAGAATAATTATAGGAATTATTTAATGAGCAAAGCTAATTCAAAACAATAATAAATAAGTCTTGCGTAAATCAATTTTATCGAAACGTTTTATTTATGTCGGTATTTCACATTACAGTGTAATACGTTTTATTTGATAAATGATAAATCAGTAATTTTTACTTGCCTACCTTACCGAGGGTAAGGAAAGATATGAAATCAGTAAAAAAATCGAAGTCGGGTTTTCCAGCGTCCGAAAAAGTGATTTTTGGAGTGATGACCGTAAGCGCGCGAGTATAAAAAATATATTCTTGTAGCGTTTTTCATTCACTATATTTGAATTTTTATAACATTTTTTCCTAGGATGCATAGTAAAGGACGGTTTATGATTGACATAATATAAACTTTTAACTAAAATAATCCATAAGATTTAAATATAAGACTCTCGGTTCTTGATTAACGAGGGGTGAACAACTAGTTACAATATTGTACAAGTGTGAATTCCCTGGTAATTCTTCTGTGAATTCATGTGAATTCAGTGAACGTTTCAATGAACATTTGAATTGTGAATTCAACGTGAATTCGCAAAAAAATGTGAATTCATGCGAAAAAAAATGTGAATTCATGTGAAAAAAATGTGAATTCATGTGAAAAAAATGTGAATTCATGTGAAAAAAATGTGAATTCATGTGAAAAAAATGTGAATTCATGTGAAAAAAATGTGAATTCATGTGAAAAAATGTGAATTCACTTGAAAAATGTGAATTCATGCGAAAATAATACGCAATATAGATTTTAAATCTTTTTAGGTTATATAATTTGTTGAAATGTTTGTGAACTTTGTGAATTCACTTTGTGAGTTCTTTCTAAAATATTGTGAATACTTTTAGAGAATTCACAATTGTGAATCATTTGTACGCTATTTATAAGAGTTGTTTAATGTTTACCTCTCGTTGATTAGTGACATAATAAATTGTAATAATTGAACAAGCACGTATGTCAAAAGTCAAAAATAACCTCAAAAATAACGGCAATCTCTGTAATCATTTCCGTCACTATGAAATATGTAGATGTGGAATAGTCGTGCTATACGTATGATGACTCGATAACTCATGTTCAACCTCATTGGCCAGGAATAGGAAATATTCCATAAGAGTTGAGAGTTGGCAAACTTCTATGTCAAGCGCTTATGTCAAGGCATTAATTCCGCAATCATAAACCATAACATGGCAATTCAAATACTTGAACTATTTAGGTTAATATTATGTCAATCATAAACTGTCCTTAAGAATCACAAAACAATGAAAATAGAATAAATAATGCCTGTTACTAGGGCGCGGCTCTATCATTCTAAACACACAAAATTGGCAAATCAAAAGTTTTGTGAAGTATGTGACATTAGTTATAAATAGAGTTGCAAGATGTCCCGGTTTTCCGGGATTGTCCCGGTTTTGGGGTACTTAGAACACCATTCGGGACCGTCGAATGTCCCGGTTTATCCAAAGACATAAAATATTCCTAGAATCTGCTGTTTTGTCTGTTTTGTCTTCCTTAGGTCGTCTGGGATTCCCCGGCCTACGGAAAAGCTCTTACACATGTTTTGTACAAATTGTATTTGTTCTTACATTTTGTTCTTATTTTGAATTTAGAGCAAAAAAATATAGGTATATATTTCTTAAAATTGACAAATACGTTTAAAATTAGCCTTTCCAACCATTTCTTGAAAAAAATTTATTTGAGGTTGGCAGCCCAGACCTCCCGTCCCGGTTACAACCTGCAGAAATCTAGCAACCCTAGCTATAAACGAAACATATGTTATAAAGGTTATTCACATTTGTAATACACAGGGTATTTCAAATATATTTTATACAGAAAATGTCAAATACGATTTATACCTACAGAAATTTAAAGAAGCTGAACACCGGGTGTTACAAAAATAATTTAAGCAGTTGTTTCTTCTGAAGTCTTGTAGTTTTCATTGTTAAAAAGTTGACGATAGTAAATAGGAAGGGGTTCGAATCTTATAGTATATTCAATGAGTGTGTTATTGGGCATATAATTCACGAGGGTGGTAGGCGAGTGTCATAACCAACCGCGTGAATTAGAACAATAATACACGAGTTAAATACTATACTTTATCTACGACTATTCAATTATAAATCAATTATATAAGCAAAATTCATCACTATTTTTGACGAACCGACGCTCTCTATCATCTGCGATGACATTTAACCGATATATCCCCAAATCAGCTGTCCCGTTTGTTAGATACATGCGCGTTGAGTTTTGTTTTTGTTTGGTATCGATGGCATTATGCATAATAAACAGGTATCCATTGGATTATGAGTCTATTATTCCATCGATACGTCATAATACAATGATTTAAATAATGATATCCATTAAGCAACTGATTGTTATGGAAATAATTGAGACATAATGAGGTAGTCGTGGATAAACATATAAAATAAATCGGTGCATTAAATTCGCACTGCACAACTTTCCGACCAAATACACTACGATTTCATAGACCTGGAAATGACATTGAGTAGATACATTTTGATATCACTAAATTTCTGTATATGGTCGGAAAGTGGTCCAGTGCGAATCCCTACCGATTTTTTTTTCGATTTCACAATCAATTTTACGTTCAATTCGTTAAACTCAAGTTAAACCAAACATACCGTAGCCACACTCAATTAATACTGCATGCTAATTAAAAATACATAATTGCCACTTTTATTGTTTTTTTCTCTGTAGTTGCCCACGTACGCTCTAGACAACGCACTCAAACGAAACGCTAACATGCCGAATGCTGTTTTATTTTATCTGGCTGGTAATCCATGGCGTTGTGATTGCGCCTACACGCCACACTTTCAAGAAATGCTCATGAAGTATGAAGATCAAATAAAAGATATCGAAGATGTCCGCTGCCGATATATCCCTGGTGATGAAAATTCAAAACTACCCGTAAACAAACATTTTTAAATTTTAGTAATAATCAGATTACAAAATAAGGTAACCATAAGGCTCATATTCGAATTTCTAATCATAAAGTTCTGACAAATAATTCGACAATTGAGATCAACTCAGAAATACCCTATGGAGACCTTTATTAATTCAATAGTTTCTATTTGAACATTTGAAGTGGACATGACACTCATAAAATTCGAAAATATGTTGGTACTTGTCTAAAAAATGCTTAAATGCTTGGCATAAAGGACGGTTTACGATTGACATAATATAAGAATTATAAGATGTAAACTTATGAAATACAAATAATCCATAAGATTTAAATACAAGACTCTCCTTTCATAGTTGATGATATAAACCATAATATTGAAAAAGGACGCATGTCAAAAGTCAAAAAATAACATATTCAATTAGAGGGGAATCGGCAATTGGGGATTCACCTCTAACTGATATATTTCAATTCCTCCACTTAAGTGATCCAATACTTATCAAAAAAGAACCTTAAAAATAACGGCAAACTCAGTCATTATTTCCGTCACCATTACATATTTACGTAGTTGTTGAACAGTCGTGCTATCAGCATGCTAGCTCATCTTCAACCTCATTGGCTAGGAATAGGAAGAGTTGAGAGTTGCCGAACTTCTATGTCAAGCGCTTATGTCAAGGGACTAATTCCGCCCGCAATCATAAACCGTCACATGGCAATTCACATACTTGAACTATTTATGTTATATCTTATGTCAATCATAAACCATCCTTTTCAATCATCACTATACTCTTAATAAATTTAACGAATTTTCAGATTCTAAGCCTAACGAGGAGTTCAGTCTGTCAACAACCAACCGAATACGCTATAAAACCCTTAGACTTGGTGAATATAATTTTAGCATCGCTAATTATATTAGTCCTAGGAAAATTGGCCTACGACTATTATTTCTTCAAGAAAACTGGCAAACTGCCATGGATAGTCAGTAAAATGCCATAGGTCTTGTTAATTAAATTGCAATTAAGACTTTTCAAATGTTTGTTACATACATGTATCTGACAATAAATTATGTTAACATCCACGACCCTTTGACTGTACAATATACAATCTTCGTCGGTATTTTGAATTTTTCTATTTCTCCTCCACATCTTCATCATTCGCAAGTTTATCAGCGTTGGTCTCGTAAAATGAAATACTTCGAATTCTTCGGACAACTTCATTCGTTCGACGGTTCAAATGCTTCAGTCGATGCAAATCCAGTACGATTCCATCAACAAATGGACCAAAGTTGTCCCAATTAATACGCTTGCAGCCGTTTTGAGTATCATCGACGAGATACGGTGTTAACTTCTCAGTACTTCGTAGTGTTGTCATGAAAGTTTCGATGTCCTCATCGTCGGAGTCGTCGTAATTGCTTTCTTCGTCGACTAATGTATTCAGGCATTTTATCAGTTCCTTGAGATCCTTTTGGATATTGACCATTTCCTCTTCGATATCTGCAATATCCGGAAGGCAGTCGTCATAGTCGTCATCATCGTCGGAGGGAGCTTCCAAAAGTTTGTCCACGTCAGTAAGGGAAGGCATTGGCGTCAGTGGATGCTCACATGCAATGTTTTGTGCCATTGGTGTTAATTTTGGTTGCTCACATGAGCGATGGCGTTTATCAACCGACGTTGTGTTCGAGCATGTATTCATTTCGTCGTTATTCATGTTTAGGTATACGTAAAATTTTGTAAAAATTTCGAGAGCGGTTTGTGTTTGATTTCGACCGAGAAATAATTGTTAATTAATGACATTCCATGGCTGATTCGATGTTTGGATTTAATTTAATTCTCATTTTTAGGGGAATTTTGTATATTTAGTGAGATGGTTGATAGCACTGCGTGAGAAGTAATGGTGAAAATGAAAAGTAAAACTATAGTAACTAAGCAGCCAAAGAATGTTAAACTAAACTTTTCCTACGGCCACTATGAAATGACACACTTTCGCCATAAGTTAGTTAGCTAGAAAGTTAACGATTGTTGACCTACGGTAACATACCAATCAAAAAATGTTGAAATATAACTTTCCCGCACTCCATTTAAATAACATGGATTTTGGTTAAAGCCCACTATGTATTTGATATGGATACGTGGAAAAATGACATAACTCAATCTGTCACTTCCCTAACAAATTTATTATATTTTTAAACTTATTGTTCATAACATACATCATATTGTATATGATAGATATAGAAGCACAGATGCATTAAGAAACCGCTTTCAGTACTAGAATAGCTTTATTATGAAAGCAAATTTTAAAAACTACTATTTCCTACGGCCACTATGCAATGGCATAGACTTTCGCCATAGGTTAGTTAGTTAGCAAGAAAGTTGATAATTGCTTACAGCCAACCAAAATGCTAGCCATTTTCATAAAGTAATGCTGTAAAGTCATAACTATGGTAACAAAACAAGAAACTGTGCTGAAAAGTGACAAGTTTGTCACTTATCGTAACTTATCGAATATGCCATGACATGACAAATGTCTGCTTCAGTGTCATGGCACTATATCCTATATGGCAGTGTCAAAATCGTTTTATTAATGTTCCGGTGGAAAAATGTGGCCGAAGGAAAAGCGATCCGCGATTCGAAAACATTCACTTACACACTCGCGCGATATGCACCACTCGACTTCGTCTCGTGCTTCAAATTATCGCGCTGGTGAGAAATTGAATACCTTCCAAACTTGTTAGTACCGTAAAACGAGTATATATGAAACGATACGGGTTATATGAAACACCAGTACACATTTTTAAATTTCCCGCCTTTTTGGTGTGCAGGTTAACCAAATTCGAAAAAATAAATTTCGCTAGCCACAGCACATGTTGATATTTAGAAGTGCAACAAGTTGTGTGTGCGGATGTTATTTGGTAAGTGTTTTTTTTAATGATAATACAATGTACGTGTTTATGCATATTTTACAACTTCATATAGTCTCACCTGTAGTGACAAAACTAATTGCTTTTAACACCTGCTTCCATGACGAATATTTTAGATTGTAACCTCAACTATAGGTTATGTATTTGCTTTTGTTTGTTTGTTCTATTGTATGCGCAGTTAACGAAAAAGTGACAAATATGAACTTTTTACAGGGATATATGAAACATGCCAAGAAAGCATATTCACAAGCCCGGTACGGCTTTTAGGCGCAACTATCCCATGGAACGATTAGAACGCGCACTAGAGGCTGTGATAAACGAAAACATTTCATTCGGCCAAGCAGAAGAGCGATTTGGGGTTCCAAGGGTCACTATTTGGCGAAAGTATAGGGGAATGACAATGGATAAATTGGGAAGACCCACTATTTTGACTCCGCTGGAGGAAAAAAGCATTGTAGATGCTCTTTTGGTTGCTGCCAAATATGGGTATCCCTTTCAGAAGCAAGATCTGAAACTCTATATTAAACAATATCTGGATCGGAAAGGGGTTGAATTAAAATGTTTT
>JARJEB010006107.1:0-10681 GCA_030264535.1 Liometoxenus newtonarum
GAATATGTATAATACTAATTTTTAACTGTCGGGTGTCTGAGTAAGTCAATTATTTTTACTTTCTGGCCACATACCGAAGGTATGCTGGTATAAGAAAGTAAGGTGATCATGAAAAATGGTCTTACTTTTCCCTGATTCGTGGAGATCCGTTGACCCCAGGTCAAAAATCGGCTTTTTTTGTCTGATATATATGTGTGTGTGTGTGTGTGTGTAAGTGTAAACAAAATTGCGGGCAAACCAAGCATTGTATCGGACTGAAATTTGGTATCTGGGCAGCTGTCCCTCCCAATTGAACCTGGAGTAAAAATAAACAACGGCTGGTAAAAAAGACATCTTTACTCGTAGGCCACAACGTCGTACTCGCTAAATATTGATGTAGCATAAAAGTATCTACATAATCTCCGAATTAGTTTTCAATTTCTTGCCAGTTTTGCCATTAACATTTCTTCTAGAGCTAATGGTTTGGAAGATATGTGCTACCATTTCAACAATCCCATAACAATCACCAGCGTAAGGATAGAAATGAACAATGCTGCTCCCATCACGCTGACACTCTGAATTGACAATATAAACTTCAATATTGAAATTGACGTTAAATGTCATCGAAATTAAACAATTCCCACTTTACTTTTAAGATAGATGAGTTCTACGAAATCGTAATGTATATGGCCGGAAAGTTGTGCGCTGCATATTTAACGCACCGTATTTTTTTATAATTATTGCTTATTAATGATGAATTTAACTTTGGACATTTATTTCAATAAGTGTTTGAATACATGTCAGGACTTTTTTTTTGATATTAATCATCAAACATTTTTCCAAATAATTGACATCTTAGGACACTGAAACGGATATCATTTTTTCGATTTTTTTTATAAAAATTCAAAATTGTAGAATAAAATTTGAAACATCAAACAACTCACAAACTCGCTCACGATGTTTTGCTTTTAAGGTTAATTTTTGACCTTGGGCTTTTGTGCGCGACAATTAGTGCCTGATTTTGGTCCCATAAGTC
Organism: Liometoxenus newtonarum; assembly: GCA_030264535.1. NCBI lineage: Eukaryota > Metazoa > Arthropoda > Insecta > Coleoptera > Staphylinidae > Liometoxenus > Liometoxenus newtonarum. The sequence continues at coordinate 1,016 of JARJEB010006107.1, forward strand.
ACTCTTTCCATTTTTTTTAATACAAATTCAAAATTCTAGAATGACACTTGAAACAACTCACAAACTCTCTCACAATGTTTTGTTTTTAAGGTTAATTTGTGACCTTGGGCCTTTGTGCCTGACAATTAGTGCCTGATTTTGGTCCCACAAGTCAATCTTTCAGTTTTATTTATAAAAATTCACAATTGTAGAATGAAACTTGAAACAACTCACAAACTCGCTCACAATGTTTTGTTTTTAAGGTTTTTTAAGGCTTTTCTTCCTGACAATTAGGCATTCTAATATTACGTCATAAACTTCAAAATATTGATCGTTGAGGAAAAACATAGGGCTGGCGTTGCTGAGACATGCTGTACGCCAATATGACATTGTGGCGAATGCGTCGCATAACCAATAATGTGTATAGCCAGCCTTAGACTCATGTTTTCATCCAGGAGGGTCACGTGTTTTAGAATGCTTAACTGGTGCCTGATTTTAGTCCCACAGGCCACAAGTCAGTATTTCCGCCACCACTTGACATTTATAAAAGTGTTGGCTCCACTTAAATGCCCTAATGTCGCAATTGTAGGTAAACTTTCCATCGCACATCTCTAGATTATTCAATATATTATTATATTAACGAATGGTTAACGATATTTTCAGAATGGTGATCTCTGCATAAGCATTCTCCATCCGCCCGTTGACGATCCTCAAAGCGGCGAACTGCCCTGCGAACGGTGGAATCCGACACAGAACGTCAGAACCATACTGTTGAGCGTCATATCGTTGCTAAACGAACCGAACACCTTCTCGCCAGCGAATGTTGACGCATCTGTTATGTATCGTCGTTGGCGAGAAACGAAAGGACGTGATAAGGAATACGAAAATATCATTAGGTTTGTATTTGTTACTAACTAAATCAACTGGTCGAAAGTTCTTTAACAAAGGAAAAACCTCCCAATACCTCTACTGATCCAATTAAAGCTTTGTTCCAACACACATGCACATGCGGAACTGATGCATGCCCTGGTTTGCATTTTTTTGTGCGCATGCGTTATTTATGTACAAGTGAGAGATCGGTTCACAATTGTTTCTATGGTGAAAATGTCTCCAATATCTTTTGCTTATTGAGCCGCTAGATAAACATAATTAAATATTTATTTGCTTGAATTGCTCGCAGGAAACAAGCAATGGCAGCAAGAGCAGAAGCAGAAAGAGATGGCATTCAAGTACCGCTCACATTGGAAGATTACTGCATCAAGACGCAGGTGAAGCCCAACACGTCGGATTCACAAGTAGAAATGACGGATTTCTACGATGATGATTATGACGAAGAATACGACGACCCGTCCGACGGTTCCGATTACGAAGAAGATGATAACGACAGTGGCAACGGGGAGTCATGATCGAGCTAAAATTGACAAACAAACAAATGATCGAAATACTAACCAACACCACAAACAAAACAAAAGCTACTACATGCTACCCATCATTCAATCTAAACTTTATTTTAGTTGCTAAAAGACACTGATGAACAAATTAATGCACATTTTTAATTTTTGAATATTTGTGACAAGCAAATTTTCAATTTTAATTGTAAATAGCAAGAAATGCACGAAAAAAAAAACAAAAATTAATGAGACAACTAAATAGTCATTACGTTTTTTTTTTCATATAGTAATTGGCACGGTAATTTGTTTGCTTTCTCGATCACAGAAAACCAAACTATGTTAGTAAAACTGAAACTTATTAAATACTTGAAACATTATCATAATTTTCTCATCCTATCATATTGTTTTCTTTGACATTCGTCATATTAGTATTTACAATTGCCCATATTTGAAACAAACAAGCAAAAACAATGAAACCGTGGTGCTACTACTGATGGTAAAAATATTTATTGTTTATTCATTTCTACACATTGATTTATAAATTATATTGCATCTTTTTTTGATTTTCTTATTATATATAAGGCTCGTTCCACCAAAGCACCAAACTAGTTCCGAACGGTCTGACGCATGAGCAGTTTTAAAAAGGCAGTACATTTTTAAAATTGCTCATGCGTCGTACAGTTCGGAACTAGTTTGGTGCATAGTTGGAACAAGCCTATAGTATTTCTTGTTTATTTGCAATTAGCGAAATTATTTTTGAAATGACGAGTGTACGGTGGTAATTTTGTTTTGAAACTAAAGAAATCTTATCTACTAAATTCGTAAACACTGTGATTATCTATCTACTAATAATCTGTATCTAATATATCTATGATTATTCATCTAGATTCAACAAAAAAAAAATATTTTTCCAACATTTCTGAGATTTCATCATTTCAGAAGAGATCGTCTTTATTTGCCTATGTTAAGTTTACTTCGTGTTTTAATATCAAATTGAGCAGAAGAACGGGGAAATTAACATTTTATTTAGACACGCAATGAGAGTTATATTTGTAAAAAAAATGATGAAAAACTATAGGAAAAAAAAGTTTAATAATATTAACTTGAAGTCTGTCAAATTTAATATTTGTGCTGTAAATATTTGATGATTTAACTGAATGCTTGACGATACTGATAAAGATAACTGAAAGAAATAGTTTACAATGTGTAATTAATTAATTAATAATTTTTAGTCTTCAATACATGTTAGTTTTAAGTTGATTAGTTGAGAATTGTTTTAAGTTTCCCTTTCATTTTCTTTTCACTTTAACTAAATTTTATTTCCTTCTTTTCACGTATTCACGTACTGAGTGTAGAAATATACAGGGTTATGAATTAATCTAAAACCTTCGCTTATCTCTGGGTAGTTTCGAGGTAAAAGCTGTAGAATTGTTACTTTCTGAACTACTCTGAGAAGTTTGGTATTACTCTGAGTACGTTAAACTTACGCCAAGTTGTTTAGAATGGTATTTTGAAAGCACCCATTACCCTGTTCTTTTTACCAGGGAAAATTTTGAGCCGGCAAAATGAGAGAGAGAAAGAGTGTGTGTGTGTGTGTGTGTTTAGGTGTGAAAATTAAATACACTATATTAAAACTGTCATTGGCTGTTAGTTTCAATTATCTTGTCAAATTAACTAAATATTCGAAAGAATACAATTGACAGCGATTTAATGCTTATGAACTCAGTATATTTATTTATTATTGTTTTGGTTTTGTTATTGGATACTTCTCGTGTTGTACATATTTACAGTTATTTAATTTAATCATATTCCTTTTCTAATCGAATGTTCGAATCGACAGATATGTTTGTTATTTTTCTCTTTTCTGTTCAACCCTAACTTATTTTCGATAGCAAATTAATACACTAATTATTAATTGTTTGATTAGTAGTAATATAATTAAAAGAATCTTGATTAGTAATTGTACACTGTAATAGTGCATTCAGAGGCAGATAATTAATAAATATATTTCAAATGGAATAAGAGATACAACCAATCTAGCGTGCTAATCCCAAAAGATGAATAATTAACAATAAAGACAGTGTAATGCCCGATTACAGGGAAAAGAATTAAAGAGTTTAAATGATAAAGCGGTAGTGATAAAATGCGAATTGACAAATTGAAAAAAAATCAATTATAATGCATACACAAACAATTGAACAAATATATGAAATTTAAAAATAAGTTTGACTATATTGTTCTATTATTTTCATTATTACTACTGTGTATCATCATGTGCATTTTACTCGGTGTTGTATATCATGTGCCTGCGCATTGTTCGCATTTGTGGGCTTTTACTTTTACTTCGTTGTTGGACCCAGTGTGCCTGCGCAGATTTGCGGCCACCGTCAAGATGATACAGTCTGTGTATCCAAGTATACAAACTTTGGTTAATTGGGTAGGCCCCCAAACAGTGTTAGCCCAACGCAGCTAAAGTTAGCGTTCCGCTCCTGGACTCTACAACACGCTGAGAATCGAAATTGACATTATAAACTTCATAAGAAGGTTACGGATATAAATATTGAAACTGACGTTAAACGTCATCGAAATTAAATAAATTGGTACGGATTCGCACCACACAACTTTCCGACCATGCCCACAAGCCACTACGATTTCATAGAACTCGTCGATCGCAAAAGTAATTTTCATGGGAAATCCCGTTTCCGTAAACCCCTCATATGTCGCCGTATCTGTTTATCCGGCAAGAGAGGGCAAATCAAACCTTTGGGATAGACGAAGAAGACATTCCCAGGGGCTGAGGGCAAACATAGAAATTTGATTCGGCGTGCTTGGGTTTTTTAGTTTCACGTTTCTCCGTTTGATATTCAGCACCACTCATCAGTCAAATGCATTTATTTGCATTTGCAATCGACAGCACATATCAGTAATACAAGAGAAAAATGTGCCAAGTGCGGTAAAGTTACAGGCAACCCAATGTACCTCATAATGTTTGAACTATCTCAATAAAACGAAAAATCATACATTCGACGTCGAGTTTGGGTATGAGACAAAATAAGTAATAGTAGTTTTTCTACAACCACTACGAAAAATTAACAAATACGCACAAACATTTGTGAAAACGAGTCTTTACGAACATTCACCACGAACATACGTGACGTACGTTCAAAGTGTTATATAATGAAACCTGGAAAACTGAATCGCACATAACGAAGTTGTCAGCGATAGCCTTTTTTAACCTTACTTACTTACCATGAAACGTCAAAGTATCATGTTACAGTTTGGATGCTTCTCCTAATCGTAATACATCCCGTAGGCACTTTATTAATTTTTTTGGTTTGTTTTCTTTCAGTCTATAAAATTAGTTTTAAATGACCTTGGAAAAGTAATTTGTACAAGCTGAACTTTGCAACGAAGCTGTCAAGCGCCTGAATGAAGTTGTCAAGCCTGAATGAAGTTGTCAAGCCTGAATGAAGTTGTCAAGCCTGAATGCATGCAACCAGATGAACACACTTGTGTTCTATGGGTTGTCCTCACTATTATTTTGGCTGATTTGATTTCTTTGCGTTTATAAAATTATTATATTATGTGGTCGTAGAAAAAGCATTAGTACCTACGTAATACGAGTGAATAGATGCAATTGCGCACTCGCGAATTACTAAACTATCTAGATACGTAATACGTAATTACGTAACTAGAGTGGAAAGTTGCTTATTGCGCACGATGCGGAAAATTGCATCTTACCACTCATTTTACGTACAATACTTTTTGTACGATAACACAATAATTTTATAGAATCAAAATTAATAAAGTGCGTACGGGTTGTATTACGATCAGGAGATGCAACCAAACTGCAACATGATACGTTGATGTTCGATTGTAACTGTAAGGTTAAAAAAGCCTAGTGTTGACTTCGGGAATGTGTGATTGACATTACGAGGTTTCATTATATAACACCATATGATGAACGTACGTAATGAATGTTCGTCAAGACCCGTTTTCAGTGCCTGCTGTTTGTATGCATTTGTGTATTTTCCGTAATGGTCGTAGAAAAATTATATTATCTACAGTATACCTTGTATAAACCGGAGAGTTTAATATGTAATAAACTTTAGAGTGGCTAATAACCTCAAATATTGAATATTTGTAGACGCCATATTAATCACCAACATACATTCCGTTTCAAGTGTTTCATATATGTTTCTGATGTCAGCCCCTGTTACTCATTTTATACACATTAAATTTGCATTATTATTGACAAGAATGTGATTAATTCATAAGATGATGCGTTAGTGGCTAAGTAAAAATGTGACCTTTCATTCAATATTTCATATTAAACTCTCTAGTATAAACAAACATACATTTCATCATAAATGCATTAATATCATTCAACACTAATTAATGGTATTATGATGAATTAATGATAATTAATGAACATATTTAGTAGGCCCCATAAATTTTCACTAAATTTAATGCTTTTAGACTTATTGTTTCCTCTACTGCCCTAGATAATATATAAACTAGTAAATGTTTGTAAAATGTATACACAAACTTATTTGTTCGAAATAGTTTCGAACGTCAGTCCATTCTTATGCAACTCTTCAATGATTGAAGTATGGTAGAAGACAGCCCCTGGACTGTAGACTCCACCACTGTAAATAATAATTGTTTGTAGATAACAAAAAATACAGTCATTGTGACTTTGTGACTCACTTCCTTGGCAAATTTCTGATTTCATCAAGTATAGTCAAAGCACAAACGGTAACTGCCATAGTTGTAGCGCCGTAACCAGGGTTTGTACCATTAACTTGAACAATCATTTTCTTATTCGGAGGTGTAGTGAATTCAGCATTGCAGTCATCCTTCGTTTCGGACCAACCTTCGCCGACTAAAGTCATGCTGAACTTCGTATTCTGCATTTTTTCATTGGATGGTCCCTCCTCGCCAGAAAAGTGGCCCAAAGAAAAGAATGACGGATACTAAACATTCGCAAATTGATATAATGTTGTTAAAATTGAAAAATGAAAAACAAACTTTATTACTTTAAGTAATAGAGACCTGCCAAAACTGAATTTGGACAAAGCCAGAATGATGCCTCCCATCACAATTAACAGAAGTAACGAAAAAAGGCTATTGACACAGAAGTATGTACCAATTTGAACCGGGCGTTTCTTCTCTTCTTCGTATAAGTACCTTTGGGATCGTTGCATCATGGATCTATCGGATCCCAAAAATGGTAAAGCGCACAAATTGTTGAAAGTGCATGTGTGAATTGCACCCCTCAAACGCAATTTTGGAGTGAAGTTTGGCAATTTTGTCGGATATAACTTAGCTCTTAGTGCCTTCAAGTCACCGAAACCTCCTAAAAAATTAACGGCAGATTTCCATGATCCATAGTTAAAAGATGGACCTGGACGACGACCTCCAACTTCTTTGCCACTGTAATAAGCCTCAACTGAATTCAAAGTGCCATCAAATTTGGATTGCATGTATATTAGGCCTAAGTCGGCCGGGACACAACAGACACCACAAGCGCTTACGATGTAGACACCTTTTTCTTGGGCGAGCTTGTCGTACTTAAGCTGCATGGTATCGATGAATAATGGTTCACCACTTACATCTACATGATGGCAACCATTTTCTATACACGCCTTGACGACTTGCTCGCCGTAGAACTTGTAAGGGCCGCATGTGTTGATGATCATTTTTGCTTGTTTAGCCATGCTCGTCAAAGATGCTGAATCGTTCACATCTGCGAGAATTATTGGTGTTCCTGATAAGTCTTTACCTAACACAAAATCAAAATATTTCTGTGAAATATTGGTATTGGTTTAGGGATATATGCAGTTTAGGGTTAAAAAAGAAGGGAGAAACGTATACAAGAATACAAGCAAACTGTATACAAATAACCTGAAACTTCCATTTTCTTGGGTGTTTTCAGGGAAACTAAATTCTGCAAAAAGTAACGAAATAAATTTGCGCGGTTATATTTCAGCTGTTTGGAACTCAATTATCGAAATAAACCATATCCTATGAAAAAAGCTAAAAATTGGTGGACCACCCTAATCTGGATTTTGTAGCCTTTTTTTAATTTAGGGTATAGACATAGATAGGATGAAGACTTACCAATTCTTTGGCCCATTTCATTGAGAACGGCTTTGAGTTTGGACTCCGACCGACCGGCCACAGCCCATGTGTAACTCCGTCCATTTGTTTGGATGAGTTTCTCCACTTCGGGAATCGTGTTCCTGCCGGTGAAGCCGGTTGCACCGAAGATGACCAAATCGTAACGTATGACCATGGTTAATTTAAAAAAATATATATATTCAGTAATTGATTTATTACTGTCACGGCACGCACCGTCTGCCAGTTAGTACAGTTGCTGCGTTCTTTTCGCACTTTGTATCTGATACGAACAGATAATCTCATATTGCTCACGTTCTATTCGAATGTATCTGATAAAAAAATCGGTGCGTTAAATTCGCACAACTTTCCGACCATATACAGTATGATTTCGTAGAAGTCGGCGATTGTAAAAGTAATTGCACCAAAATTTAGCGATATTAAAACGTAATTACTTAATCTCATTTCCACTTTCCGATCAAAATTACTTTTACAATCAACACTTCTACGAAATCATACTGTATATGGTCGGAAAGTTGTGCGGTGCAAATTTAACACACCGATTTATTCTATACGTAATTAAATAAATAATAATTTGAAAATAAAAGAAAATATTTGAAAGACCCAGTATATTACCAGCTTGTTCCAACAAAGCAGCAAACTAGTTCCGAACTGTACGCCGCATGAGCAGTTTTAAAAAAGCAACGTTTTTTCGGAACTAGTTTGCTGCTTTGTTGGAACGAACCTTACATATTTCGTTTATGCTAATCTAATCTACATATGCTTCATGCGAGGCTTCATGTCATACGTTATGAGCGTTTTATATGGTTATAATTTGTGATCAAATACTTGTTATCGGGTAGGAAAGGATCACGAAAATCAGAGAATAAAAATCTTGTAACAGAATTATAACTATCTAAAACGGGCTTTAATCCGTTTTAGACGGTTATAATTCTGTTAGATTTTTATTCCATGATTTTTGTGTTTCATACCAATCGGATAAATTTGATCATAAATTATACGCGTGTAAAACGGCCATTACATTTGTCGTTTTCTGTTTAGAGAATGTTGGGGAGTCGCCATGGTAACCATGCGTATATTATATTTTCATTGTTTTGTGATTGTAACTAATATAAAGGTTTACGAATCAATATCTCACAAACGATGCTTCCAACGAAAAAATATAGGAATTGAAATGTAGAGAATTGAAAGAGCTTCACGAATATATATATATTTTTTGTTTTTGCCTAGATGCAATATTTTGCCCCGTTATATGCAAATTTATGTTTTGACATTCAAGTAAAGTACCCTTTTTTACCGACCGAATTCATTTATTTTTACTCCACTAGACGGATATTTACCCAAGTACCAAATTTCATCCCGATGCGTTGCGTGGTTCGAGTGGAATTTTGTTCACAAGAACACACAAATTTGAAATTTTACGAATTAATATCTCACAAACTGTGCATCCTATTAGAAAAAGTTATAGGTATTTCAATATGGAGAGATTTGGACGACCTAAAGGATCGCATTTTCTGTTTGCCCGTAATTCGCAAATTTATATTTAGACATTTAAGTTATGTGCCCTTCTTTACCGACCGATTTTGTTCATTTATTCGCCAGGTGATGACAAGTGATACTAACGTACCAAATTTCATCCCGATACGTTGCTTGGTTTGTCCGGAATTTTGCTCACACACAGCAAGACACACGCACGGACATCACTCCAAAAAAACACTTTTTCAAAGTCAGGGAAGCGAGATTCGTGGAGATCCATTGAAAACCGGACTTTCATATTTTGACCGATTATACATCTTTCCTTACCATATATCTTCGGTATGGTCAGAAAGTAAAAAGTAGCATTCGTTTTGAAACTATTATTCATAATTGCCATGACAATAAGTCATTTATTTACACATTTCGCATTTTATCACATTTTATCCATTTATTTTGCAAAATTTTATTAAATTAAATGTTGAAATCAACTTCCTTCTTAATGGATACACTTTTGCAAACAAATGGCTTTGCGGTTATTGTGTTATAACACCTAACAACCTAACACACATGATCTCAATGAACACCAAAGAACCCATGTTGTACAGCCAAATAAAAATACATAACCCAATCATGCCATTAAGAAACACAGCCACAGACAATTTGGGAAAATTAATTAACC
>JARJEB010006110.1:0-18411 GCA_030264535.1 Liometoxenus newtonarum
GCATTAGTTTGTGTTTATTTTTAATTAAAATAAAAACACCAAATTATTTTCGTTTCACTTCTAATTAAAATAAATCACGTTTGAAAAATTTTCGCCAATTCTTGTTAGAAATATTTTAGTTCACAGCACAATGAACAATGTCCAATTAAAAAGTAACTTTTAATTTCTTTTGGTCATTTTAGACTAACATTTTAGGGCTAATTTTTAATTAAAATGCATTTTAAAATTGCTCCAATATGGCAACTTTTTCTTAATTGAAATAAAAAAATGAAAGAACAAAATGGAAATATCAGGCAAACTATTTGCAACTACTTGCAATTAAGAAAACAAAAATGAGAACAGAAAGCACTTAAAAGTTTTTGAACTTTATTTTATTTGTATTAAGAGTAAATTCCACAAAATGAATTATATAAGACAAAAATTTTTAATGCACAAGAAGGATTCGTATATACTTATCTACTCAAGGGCGGATTCAGGGGGGTTGGGGAATTTTCCCCTCATAAGATTTTCAAAAATTATTAATAATTAAAAATTTATGGTGTGAACTGAAGCTGAGAGTCGGTCAAGGTCAAGAGCCTGCAGTCAGTAATAAAGCTGTTAACCCCCCTCCCCTAACCCCTTCTAGTAATAATACCTGGATCCGTCCTGGAAAATAGTTAAGTAAAATGTTATTTTTGTTGTTTTTGTTTTTTCATTTTGTTCGTTGCTGCTCTGTTTTTGTTTTATTTTTATTTTTTGCTACTGCATGAGCTGAAGTTACAGCAGAAAAATAGCAAAATACTTATCTACTCAAGGACGGATTCAGGGGGGTTGGGGGATTGCCCCTCATAAGATTTTCAAAAATTATTAATAACTAAAAATTTATGGTGTGAACTGAAGCTGAGAGTCGGTCAAGGTCAAGCGCCTGTAGTCAGTAATGAAGCTGTTAACCCCCCTCCCCTAACCCCTTCTAGTAATAATACTTGGATCCGTCCTGGAAAATAGTTAAGTAAAATGTTATTTTTGTTGTTTTTGTTTTTTCATTTTGTTCGTTGCTGCTCTGTTTTTGTTTTATTTTTATTTTTTGCTACTGCATGAGCTGCAGTTAGAGCAGAAAAGTAGCAAAATGTAACTTTTCTGCGTAAAGTCATGAATGTACAAAACAAAGTAAACGAACCCAACGAAAGCAAAAATTCATTTTTTCTTTCACAATAGCATAACAGAATATCGAGTAAATCATCGAACTTGTTTTCACGTAGTAACTCGAAATGGGCAACATTTTTTATAGATTATTACTTTTTATTTGTTTATCTTTAATGAAATTCTTCATACATTTATGAAACACTGACCAGTGTCCGTCCATACCCGAACCTTGAAATTAGGGAATCTGGGTAATAAAATTTTGTATTGTTTTATTGGGGAATTTATAACTTTCTGCTTGTATGCGAATATTTATTCACGAAATAATCGAATATCCAAATTGATCGAATAGTCAAATTATTTATGTTTAAATGTTTAAATAAATAATATTAAAATATTCTATTTTTTCGATAAACAAATCATTCTGCAGTTAAAACATTCATTTTAAATATTACAACATTTTAAACAGGGCCGGAGGAAGGCGCTTACACAAGAGGGGCGCAAAAACAACAAAAAATAAATCGGTGCTATTCATTTTATAGTGCGCCAATTGTGCCAAAGACCTTTCCTGCAGCCCTGATTTTAAACTATTTGAATTATTTATTCCTATAGAATTTGATTCCCAGTTTTCGTAAATTTTTGTACTGCCAGCAACAAGAATCGAAGGATCAAAGAAACGAAAATGCGTAAAAATTGACGATGTTGAAATACTTGATGTGTATAAAAACCACAAAGCAATTTCTTTCGCTGAATAAATTTTTTAAATTTTATATTTAACTTGAAAAAATCATAAAGAAATGATACAAAATGTGTAAAAGTTATATTTACATAGGTATACAGGGTATTACAAGAAAATGCGAAAAGGCAAAATTTCTCCCATTCACTCCCAATGAACCTGTTTAATTTAAAAGGATCAAACAAATCAAATATCTAAAGTTTCCTCGTCAACTTTATCCTCAATTCCAGTCTTAGGGCAGAAATATGAATTTTATCAAAAAAGTGCAAGGGATTTGAAGTATTTGCAAACTTCAACGACCTATAGTTTATCGCTTCGTATAATACGAGTTCGAGTAGATTCAAGACCACGAGACGAAGAAATGATTCATAATGAACTGGACAAAGAGGATAAGTTTTTGTGTGCTGTTATAAGTTTATGCGTTATTTTTTATGTACACGCATAAACTGTATAGAGTGCGTTTTTTAGATCTCTCATTGGGATTTACATGGTAAAAACTTTAGCACTGGTTAATGCAAAGACATTGTAATAAAATAGACAGAGCATTGGCAGCTTGTCTCTGAATATCAAGCGGCGAAACGTGAAACTAAAAAAAACAGGCCCGCCCATACCATGCTAGTAGAGTAGTAGAGCGGGTTCTGGACCAAAATCCGATATAATTTTAAAGGGAGGTAAAGTCGGGCCCAAAGTGGTGGGGGTAAAAGTGGGAATAAAATTGAGCGCTCTGATTGGTCGAAGTGTTGAAGTGGCGGGAAATTCAACTTTTGAATTTGAACTAAAGAGGATAACTAAAGAGGATAACTCGCGCGCGTGCGTTGTATTTGTTGTTGTGTTGTTGTATTGTTACGCGCGCGCGCGAGTGATTTATCCTCTTAAGTCATCCTCTTTAGTTATCCTCTTAAAATTTGAATTTCCCGCCACTTCAACTCAATTTTATCCACACTTTTACCCCCACCACTTTGGACCCGATTTTACCCCGCTTTAAAATTACATGGGATTTTGAGCCAGAACGCACTTGACTTGACTACTTAGGTACATTAATATTTATTGTGGAACATGCTGTATATGTGCCTCGATTTCCGGTCCATTTCGCATTTGATACTCGAATCGATTCCGAATTCCGAAGCGATTTCCCGATAGGTTAATGTTTTGTAAATGTCCCCGATGGCTTCGATGTAAATGCAATTATTGTAAATCCATCCCCATTTCCCCATTTCGTGCAGCGAAAATGGAATGTTTTTCCATGTGGAAATTGGCAATGTATAAATATAGATATGTTTGTGACATAATATAGGTATAAGAAAGACAAATGCAAAAAAGGACGAAAACTAAGTGACCGTTAAATAAACTGGAACGCAAAATGCGCGAATAAATAAAAAACAGAAAAGAAAAAGGTCTAAAAGAAAATTAAAAATGTTACTCGCGTATAATATTTGTTTTGAAAATAATATGTTGCCATTAGAAGTATAGACCATGAAGAGAGTAACAACTTATATAAAATGGTGCAATTTTCTGCTTTTTTCCATTTTCTCATCTACCGAACCGAACCGAAGCGAGTAGAATATAGCAAGATGTACTACGAGGTTCGCGAACGTGAATTTTCTTTTCTCCTCTCGTTTCTCTTGATATTTCCTTTTTTTGCTCGGAAAATGGGCAAACGCGGAGCAGCCATACCATTCCGCTGCCGGTGCTACGAACGTTTTTCCGCATTTTTGAATATATACGCTCCCGATGGATGCTGCCTGGATATTTTCGCCACGAGAGGTGTAGAGGGAAAGAGAACGAGCAACGTCGACGACTTTTATGGGCCGTTAAAGGTGAATTATGTAGATTAAAAGTTGCAACTGTAATTGCGATTTAAAACTCGGTCGCGACGCAATTCTCCCGGCTTTTACTGAAGTTGGCTGAATGTGCTGGAAAGCTGGATATAGAAAACTCTTTCAACTTTTTTTCCTATATCCAACAATCTAAAATATTTCTGCCAAGAAATAATTACTCTTTTTTTACTTTCCGGAAAGTGTGTGCTCAGAGACCAAACCAAACCAAAATTAAAATTATTATTATTATTAATATCAAATTATATGAATCTGTTTGTTCTTTTATAGACTTCATAGAAATATAATCCTTGACAAATCCTTGTTTGGTGTCATTTTTATATCTGAATCGTCATAAAATTGATCATAAAACACTCGTAAAGGTCGTAATGATATTAAGACTTTTGATGACGGTTGAACTCGATAAAATTAACAGGAATTAGTGTTTAATTGTCATAATGATCTTTTTATTAACAATAAAAGTCTTCACTTAATAAAACAAAATTTTATTTGAGCATCAGAGATTTTTACCGCGTAGGATTGAATTATTTTTCTCTTTTTACTCTGTATTATTTTACACGAAGATTTCAAAGCGAACGTCGTCATTTTATTGCGTCAATGATCCCCGGGAATATAAAATAGCGCATGAGCATATCATCGGATACATTTTGGTACTTTATACAAGACGCTTTTATGTGCGAAAAACTCTTATCCCGCTTCGTCTTTCCCACAGAACTTTCAAACATACCATACTTGCAAGCAGAAGCTGACACTGCTGATTGTATATAGTAAGAGAACGAAACACCTCAGCTATATATACGTAAGAAAAGGAGGGATGTTCTTTGATATGACTAAGCTTTTTAGAGGAAAAAGGACGAAGGAATAGAACAACCATTCCAAAACGAAGGTTTTTATTGATTTCAGTCAGTGGCGCTTTCTGTTCAGCTTTCAGCTTTCCTTCCTATACATACAAATCTACCGCCCCCAGACCCATAGTCATAGCCTTTACATGTATTGCTCGTTTTATGTTTCATCTTACTACCAGACGCTCAGTTCAAACAACCTCCAAGAACAGCTACATATAGAATTTCTTCCCTTTGTTTCTTATCCTTTACGTGGCCTCCACACAAAAATAAAAATACCATTTTTCGTTTTATTTTTGTAAAATTACAGGGTTGAGGTCGAGGGTTGAAGTGTACAAGTGGATGGTTTTGAATTAAAAATTATAAGGAAGTGGGTAGAATGGTCATGTGACACTGCTAGCTTGTTCGCACGACTATGGATTCGAATTCCACCAGGCAAGGGTACCTTTTTCGTGGAATTTTCTCATCTGGGAGCCATGGCTGGACCTAACGGATAGCCTTGATGCTGTGGTATAAGGCATACCCCTCCAACAATCTAAATCTATTGGATGAAAGGGAAAATATTTACTTACATACAGTTTATGCCAGTAAACTGGTTTGTTGGGAAAGACAAGGCACGAGTAGGTTGGGCTTCATTCTCGGCCATTTCAACCTGATCCTCATCATCTTTCTGCATTTCAACCATTCCACGTTGATGCACCTGCAGTGCCAATCAAATCAATGCTTATTTTAATAGGTAAGCGAAAAGTGATGAAAGGTATTTGTAATTTTACACGATCTTTATGCTTGTCAGTACCTTCTAAGCAAACGCATGTTTGAAGATAAAGGAAGAAGAAAAGTTTTCACAGTTCATTTATATGAGTCTGAGACTGAGACCCTGGGGATGTTGAGTTGCCGGGAGTATTTGCAACATAACTACCCTCACCCTCTCACGATTCCGATTTGAAGAGAGTTTTTCGTTTTAGCCCTTTCTTCCTATACAGTCTCGGCAAGAAAAAGGTAGTAACTTATGGTTAATTAATACTCAAAGTGCATCGGGCTGATTAACGTTCGTCATTAAGTCGTCTTAATGATCCCGACAACGATTGCGCGCTGTAAATAAAGAAGCAAAACAACGAAACGATATACCTACCTCTTTTTCTTTTACTTACGTATATCAACATCATTTCAACATTTTCAAATGTCGTCGTTTACCTCCCGCTTTCCTGCTTTTATCTGCCTATATCACTAATAACGATATCTCATTGTGGCTTGTATAAATGTAGTAAATGTAATTTAATTTCATTGTGGTATAAATCTGCAGTGGGTTTTTTGTCTTTTTCGAGCACTATACCCGCAACAGTTCTACCTTCAACTTCTGTAGGTATATATTCGATAACGAAAAGAAATGAACGAGAATCACTAAGTTAGGTACTTAACAATAAAGTTCTCGTAGTACTTCGGCTAAGTATAAACCATCATGGAAAAATAAAAAGTGGAAGATCAGAAATAACAAGTTTCAACATTTTGAAAAAGTGCAATGTGCAATCTGCACCAGACGTAGTTAGATATGTTACTTACTGAGAGAATATGATTTGGTAAGGAATAAAATGAAATATAAGAGCGCATTGTACGAGGGCATTAAATCTAAAGTTTAATTACGAAAAGGCGACTTTAAAAACACTTCCAAGTGCTATTACCGTATTTCTTCGATATAGCTATAAGTACAGTGCATAGCGTTGGCGGCAGGAAGGCTATCGCTTCCGTACCAGGAGTTCCCCACCTTTCTCTGTTATTGCCATTCTTAAATTGGCATTGCACTTTTCTTTAACATTTTCCATTTTACAATGCCACAGGCTTATTGCACGCAAAAATTAATCTTGATGCCATAAGTAACTGCGTTTAAGGGTATGCTCTAATTGTATAGGCGACGTCTAGATAAGGATATTTAAAAATGTTGCAATCTGTCATGCATTTTGAGCAAAAAGAATATCAAATTTTTAGGTGTAACATCTGCGAACAAGTGGTGTAAAATTACTTTTTACGTTTTACTGTAGCTGATGGTTTGGTAATATTATATTGGGAAGAAGGAACATTAGAAATACTTGTAGATGGTTAGGTTTGGGGATTGGGTAGGAAGGTAATAAGAAGAAGCATTATGAGTGCGCTCACATGGAACACATGTTACACTCCACTAGAAACGAACATCGAAACGCATCATAACGAGTAAAAAATAGCAATGGTTTTTCCCTTTTCTGCGCAGAACTTCTTTTTAGGTATAGGTACATCTTATATCCCCCGCACGGTTCTTTCACCCTCCAGAACTGCGTGTATCATATTCAAGAAATAGTGCACGTGCTACTTCCTAACATATAACTTATATAAAATTACGAAAAAAGAATTTGTTTTAGGATCGAAATTTTCGTTATGCTTCGAATGGAAAGAGTCTGAAATTAAAAAATTCTTTACACATAATTTAGTTTTTAACGCTCAGATTAATCAATTGCTTTCCTTTCCGTTTTTTGATGGCTTGCTTTGTTTATTCAGCCATTTTTGGAAGAAATAAATATCACGATACTACTACTCTTTAACATTTTTGCTTTGAAATTTTCTGTTTGTTCAAGTTCGAAATTGATTGTTTTTCTTGTGGTATTTTTACTTCGCCTGTTGTTGTCATTCTTCCGTTTGGTATATTCATTAAATCCGACAAAGTCACATTCCTTGTATACGCAAGTTAATTAAAACCGATTTATGAAGGCTAAAAAAAACATGTTGTATTTCTTGTACTTATTTATCTACCGGTTGTAGGTACGTTTTTAACGAGCTCTATATCTTTATTCCCATCCAGAAATGAAATCCAAAACCGAAACCGATGTATGTATCGATCTTGCTTTCTGTTGATCATCACATCACATCAGACAAAGAACTTTCCGATTGGGTGGTATCTGCGGGTACCCGAACACACATGTGGGTTTCGTTAATTAAAATACCATTCCCTTCGACTTAATGGCGTCGACATTCTCAGTCGATTAAGTCCCCACAGATTGAAAGATTCATTCTTGAATAAATTCGAAGCTTGGAATGGATGAGGTTTGGATTTCAATCGATTCCTATTAATGGCGACTTTAATAGTGGCTTAAATTATTTTTTAATGACAGAATTACTGTGCCTCGCCACAGTAATGGTCTCCATTTTTATTCCTGTAAATTACGTTTTTTTTTATTGAATGTTAGTGGTTTCAAATTGCCTTCTGAATTTTGCAAAATTTAATTTCTTTATTTAGTTATTAAAACACTTTTTACTTTATTTTTGTAAGAATGAATTCCTTCTTATATTTTCTGTAGTATTTGTTCTCGTTCTACATACAAAGCACTTGAAAATGTTCAAAAAATCAACGCAATTTATTCCCGGAATAACGCAAATTTCCGACCTTGTCAAAATCTAGACTTTGTGTGAAATCATAACTTTCCTAATCAATATAATCAATATATTGATAGGAAAGTAATGTACTAAAATATAAGTAGTATACTAAAACGTCAAAATAAATTGAGTGAAATTCTTGAATTCAATCATAAACTTAAAACTGAGACAGAAAGGCTGGTACAGTATCACAAAATGCGTCGACGTCACCCCGATGGGACTCGAAATGACCCCATAAAACTGAATGGCTCATCCAAAAAACATACAAGACCAACATTTCTATAGAGTAGGTATACAGAATTGCGGAAGAACCACATCGAGTTTTGAAGCAGAAAAAAATATGTATAATGATGCCTCTATTTCTATACATCTACCTATACTTAGGTATGTCCTACATATCTGAAAGTACTCTCCAACCGACTAAAATGTACATTTTATTTATACTTTTACCCATCCTATGCCGATTCCTTTCGAGTTGGCTGGGTAATGTTTGCAGCCAAATGCCGTAACAAAAACCGCAAACCAGCACCGCAGAAACGACACCACAACAACGTCATTTGATCAATATTTATATATTCAGTGCCTGTGCTGTCCTGTGGGGTGCTTGCGATGCTGAGACATTTCCAAACCAGTGCACAGAGTGGAAATGTTTTTATAATTTCCATTTTATATCTTTTGGGCTCTTCCGCTTTTTAGACATAAGCATAAATCATTACATATTTTGCTCTTTTTTTTTTATTTATCTTTTAACTTATATTTGTAAATAAAATGTTATGCGGGAAATATTGGAATAAGGTATACCTAGATTGGGAAATATTCGAAGAAATATGCAAGTGATCATCATATTTGGCATTATTTCCGTTTTTATTTCCTTGTTATTTGCATCACGTTCGAGTTTATTTCCGAAAAATCTTTGCAAATGCATTTCGCACGTACAACTTTAACACTTATACACTTTATTCACGATATTCACACCGGAATGAGAAATGTTCCTTTGCTATACCTATAGGTACACTTCTTCTCTAAATTATTCGATTTCATTTCCTTGGGCTGGTCCGTTGGCTTGTCGCGTTCGTTTCGTTTTCTTGGTTTCTTTCAGTCTGGAATGTCACTAAGTAAGTCCCAGGCACGCTTTTCTTCCCTTTTTCGATCTATACGCGCCGAATATACTCGTATAATGGTGAAAAACGTGTAAGAATAAGGATGCAACGATGTCGAAGGATCGTTCGCACGTACAGACTTAATATTAGTTCATTATTCAAGTGCGAATTCCCCGAAGCAATAACAACAAATAACTTCGTTTTTCTGTTTTAACGGCTTTTATGATTCTACGTGCTCATAATAATCCATATATAGCCAGCTTTCTTTGTTCGTTTCCATTTCTGAACACAAAATTGTGAGAACGTGCAAAAACAACAAAAAATATTCGACTTTTGAAACGAATTTGTTGTTTTTATGAATTTTCTATATGGAAACTATTCATATTTGAAGAAGATTTGAATGTTCTTAGTCCTTTTAGAGGGGCGTTGTGAAAGGATAATAACATGAATATAGTGAAAAGCCTTTGAATATATTTAAATCGTAATGTAAATCAGAGGAAAAAAGCAAACTTAGAGCTAAAAAGGGATCATCACGCCATGGAATGGCGTCGTTTGCATTCCACCCCATAATGCTCCCGTTCCTACCCTATATACCTATAGCTGACATCCCTTTCTCAACGACATTTTCGCTTCTTTTCTTTTCCTTCTACAATCTTCATTCTCATCCCTCATACCGTTTCCTTCAATGCTTTGTTCATTTCATCCCCTTTTTTTATATTTTACTGTTTGTATTTGCAAGAAGAAAATGCACAATTGTAAAGAAGTCGTTAGGACCTTTCAAATACGACCGAGCAATTGAAAAAATTGCACAAAGACCCTCAACAAGACTTAAGGCAAGGGGAAGGTTATCCTATATGGAATACATTAAGAGGAGAATTTTTATATCTTTTATAACGTCTCCGCATTAGGAAATGAATGCATAGAATGCACCAACAAATTAATTAAATTCATTAAATCGGTTTGCTTTTTTTGCAACCCCTAATAATTTCACCACTCATTCATATATTTTCATGTGGCATTAATGTCATATTATAATAGCTATATCTAATTAATTTTAAAAACGCTATAATGTCATTAAAATTATTACATTGGTAACATAAAGATATCATTTTAATCGTTTCGGGAAGTTTATGGATATTTGAGTTGTTTCGTAATTTTCTTGGAAGATACTGGCGCACCATGTGCATGGACGAGATAAATTCGAAGTTATACGCATATAATATGAAATTTCATCCGTTTTCCTCCCCTTCTTGTATAACTTGTACACGATTTGAACTGAAAAGCTAAGTATAAAGTATAATTTAGTGTGTTAATTAAAACGGTTGTTTAATTAGAAACGCCATACCGCGGCTTGTTTCCAAACTTTGTCTATCTAACTGTCTGTATATGTAAACTCATACTTAATACTTAGTACACTACCTTAGACTTAGACGCATGCTAAACCAAAGCATTTTCATTTCAACGTCGGTTCGCGATGCCACAAAATGAAGGGAACAAACAGGGGAACAACTCATAACAACCAAAATTATATACAAGATTTTCATGAATTATACCGGGTGTTCTGACTATAGAAGACTAAGTTTACTATAGTATAGATTTAGGAAGGAGTTAATGAAAAAATCTTTGACTATTAAATTCAAATGTTATTTGTAGTTAGATTTCACTTGTCAATTGTTGACGGAGCGTTACTGAGTTGTCATACAAAACACCCAGTATACAAACAAAGAATGTCTGTGTTGGTACTGATATAACTCCAACAAAAGTTTTACTTTTAGCAAACTTTGAAGCAAAACTACTTTATTTTGCAAATTTTAAGCATTATTCAAGGGTTTAAGTAATTATTATTATTTTCATCTTGTAGCATGGCCCTTCATTCAGCCTTTTCAAAATTAAGCAAGTACTACAAACAAAATCATTCTTTTCGATTTCCAAATATTGTTGCTCCTTGCAGGAATATGGAATGGAATTATAGGGAAATGGGAAGATGGGTTAAAAATGTACATGACGTCGGTTGGACTCCTACAGTGAGTCGCCGGGTGGGAAATTGCACTCGTAAATCACTCGATAGTGGTAACATAACTAACACGACATGGGTCGTTCGGTCGTGCTGGGGAAAACACCCTCATGTAGCTGAATACGGAATACCTACATGCCGTACTTCCCCGTCAGCCATTCCCTGCTTCCTTATTGACTGGTCGACATCATGACGAAATGGTAACGACCGATTTGTGAGTACTTTTAACATATTTTGCTTTACATGTAACCGAAAATAAACACAAACAAAATTATAAATCATTTCTCAAGCTAATAAAAGTACCAGCTCGGATATTGCGCAAGAAAGACGTTAATTTTAATTTTCATTATTTTCTTTGGGGTTTTTTTTGTGCCCGGCAAAAACCTTTATGATTATTATTATTGTTTCTACACACTTCTGTTCATTTCAACTAATCTAAAGTCGGGAATGATATTGCGCTTAGCCTCAAATGTAGTTAGACGCCATTAAGGAAACGAAACACACGCATCCTCGCGAAAATGCCATGCCATGCCACTACCGCACAACTACATAGACTTCCTTATATCTTGCAAGCAAGTAAACTTATAATTGTAGTCGTAGTTCGGAGTCGTGGTGCCTGGCTTTCCGAATCAGTACCATAAAATAATTGTATCCCATTTCATGCAGTGTAAATGTAATTAGAGACGTGGAGAATGTGGTTTTGCGCTATTCTATATATACGGGCAAGGACAAGACTCCTTTGAATGCGACTTTTGTCCTCTATATGTTTAGTAAAACTTCTAACTAATATTAACATCTCCGTCTAATTTAGATTTCTCATAACAACCACGCCAAAATAAGAAAGTATACGACTTCAAGATCAAGTCTTTAAATGCGCATACTAATCAATAATTTTTCGGTAATTATATATTCCTTTATGCATTTTTCTCTTTTTAGAACTTCACTGCCTTTGGAATACAAGTATAACAACGAAACAAAGCTATCTACGCGATAAGTCACACAAACGGCCATTATAAACATGTCACACTGATCTTCGATCCGACGACGGATAACAGTCCTTTTTCGTCCAGAACACATTGAGGTAAGTACAAAATGATTGAGTGCGAAACGAAATGAAATGGCCCCCATATATACCTGTTTCTCTGTTCTCTGCCTTTGCTTGTGATACATACAACCCTGCACTTCTTGCTCTCTTGCTGCCGGGGAAAAACGAGAAACGAGAAGTTATTGCTTATAGAGTCGTATACTTATTTAGAAACGTACGGGCGGTGGGGTTCGTATACAGGTTTCCCTCTCACGATGTTACAAAAGGGACTTTTAAATGATAATTTAGATTACATATAATGGTTTCATAATCGACCATTCTCGAAATGGGATATTATAGACCCTGAACAGACAGGGAAAACTCGCCGGTAAGTTGAATCATTGCATTTCGGCCTATACAACCATGTTATCGAAGGACCAAACACGTAATTATCGTGCTGTGCATGGTACTCATCAACCGGCATAAATTAAGACATTTTCTTATTAAGGCTTTATCAAAACGTATCTTTTCGGTTTTCGGTGAGAGAGTTTGGGTCATTGGTTTTGATTAATGGATATTGTTAATTATGTGTTATGTTCATGCCGGAGGATAAGGGAAAAAGCACAAACATGCATTTCAAACACATTAATTATGCTTGATAGCTTTATTACAATAAGTGTTTTTCCTTTTCCTTTGTGTTTTTAGGGTTTATAATCATTTGCATTAAGTATATAGAAAACACAGTCTGTTCTAAGGAATATTAATGTTTCCTTTATTACAAATTAATTTTCATATAAATAAGACTTCAACTTTGAGTCTCAATATAGTGTAACTTAAAAATAAAAACCAGCCTGATATCCCAACCGGTTAACATTTTGGTTGTTGATCGGAGGGTCGTGGGTTCAAATCCCAGAGCCGGAGACAATTGTGTCGACTGTGTTCAATAGATGTGTATACTGTCAATGTTACATGTCGTAGAAACAGTCGTCTATTCAAAGTAGTTACGAGTCCTATCACGAATGCGATGGAAATACAAAAACACATGAAGTCTCACCCAGACGAAAACGTCTCACACTCGAAAGGGTAGAATAGGCGAAGGATATACATACATACGTACATACAAAAATAAAAAACTATGAAAACGAAATAAGTCATAAGGAAAGCACATAAAAATATAAAAATCTGCCGAAAATGACACATATTATACGGATAGTTTTATTTTTTATTTCAGACTTTGCTTTCCAAGTTGTAAATTTAAAAAATCAGAGGATTTTTTTTGTATTTAAAATTCTTTGGTGGTGTTTCAGAGCACTTTGGGCTTTCGGATAGTGCGCTTGGGAGGAGAGATAATCCGCAGATATTCAAATTTAGAATATGCAAATTTTGGGTAATCCACGAGCGCGTCGTCGAGTGGAATAATATTGAGATGTATAGAGTGTTATTATGCTCGTTTCATTGCGACAGAACGAGGGAGGACTCATGAAGAGGACATGGACGACAGATTTCCATACCGAATGCGAGAGAGAACTATATATGTATATGGATAGTTAGTATGGCGACGCTTGCAGGGTAGACGCGAAAAGCTTATATAAAGCTGTAAATTTATTAGATGGAAAATCCGAAGGACTCTCCGATGGGGCTATTGCATGTTGGATTAACACTCAACTGTGACTGAAGTAGTATCAAAAGTGTCTCTATATTGATATTGTTGTAAACAAATATTTAAAAAAATCAAGGACCAGAAATAATCCTACAAGATTTTCTGCTGGCAATTACGTAGCTCATAACTGGGCTTTAGGATATGAAGCACACGTGCTAGTTCAAGTAGAATTTCTTCATTTTACTGAAACGCCAGGACTGCAGAAAATAAACTTAGTGGTCCTACCAGTTGTCACAATTGCTGCTTACGTCATTATTTGAAGCGGCATGCTTCGTAACGGCCAAAAGAAATCTTCTACAAAGACAATTAAGTCAAAAATTCTAAATTTAAAATGATCAAATCGCAGTTTGTGTTTGTGAGAAACGAGAAATTAAGGTAGAACTCCGAAGGTAAGGAAACCATGAGATATTAGAAACGGAACGGAAGTCCTGTGAATCGTTGTCAACTTCCCAGCGCATATAGTTAAGTTTCTTACGTGCAAGGAATAGGCGGGATGGAATAAGATTGAAAACGCAATTTCCTCGTAGCCATTAGACGAAACTCACGTTTTTCGCATAGCTTGAAGTTTACTAGCTTTCTTGCAACTTCCACAATCATCTACAGGACTCTAAGTTTTAACCATCCTTTCTAACAATGTTATATAGGTAAAGGAATTATATCAAGGATTGGAAAAAACTCAATTTTTGTTTTAGTAAATTCTAAACGTACATTGAGAAAGGAGGAAAACTTCCAAAAGCCGTTTATCCTTATCCGTATCTAGCGCCAGCACAAAGGGCTACCGTACACTTCATTTAACAGAGATAACGACCTCCCGTCTGCAGTGAACATGCTGCCCCATGATGGCTCGATGTCTTTCACGTAGAAAGAAAGGAAAACCTTCTCTCTATAGTTATATTTCCATCGTCCTGTGTACAGTATAATCATTCAAGCATGTGCCATTTACTCCCAGTGCGTGCACAGCCTTTTTCCGAGTTCCAGCTTTTCTTAGAAGTTGGAATCAGCTTTGTTTGCTTCCTTCCCAACCTCCAGCATCCCATCTTAGCAAAGGATAAATGTCCTTCTATTGTTTAAGTGTTTTCTTAGCGATGATCCTCGGTACTCCAAAAAGGCGTGTCTGAAGTTTGATGGATTCATATTGTTACTTTACTATTACAATTACTTTACAATTTTGAAAAATCGCTTTTCCTTTGGCGAAAGTCAATTTTGTACTTTTAACGAATTTTTTTTTTATTTGGTGATGTTTTCTGTTATGCATAGATGAAGTGTTCCATTTTCGTTATTCTATCTGTACTACTGTGGGCTGGTTGTATATGCGTGTTGGAGGTAGTTATTCCAAGGGTCGTATTTGTTCGTTGGGGGGACGATAAAGGGTGATGGACGGATATGTCCGCACATAACCACACATCGACTACGGCCCCGCCGGCAATGCGCGTTCCGCTCTCCCATTTTCCCATTAAAACTGGAAAACGAGCGGCGAGCGATCTCGCGCAGTGCGAAATATACAAAGCCTTACAGTAAATCCTGATTCACAAAATAAGTCTAAAAATTGCTCATTTAACCAGTACCAAATTTGAATTAGTTTAGGGACACTTTTCTCAAATTTAAATTGTCTTAAATAAAATTTTTGATGAATATTAAAGGATTTTCTTTTATTTTCAGGGATACCAAGTATCCGTATTGGAACATCGGGAGGGTTAGCCAGGCCAGAATAGCTGTACTCCTTTCCTCCCGTTTGCTATACACCACCCATTGCCCCCAGGTTTTAACGGCGCCCACATTATACATATATATGTATAAACCACCAAACAGAGCGATAGTCCAATATATAGGAGAAGGATGCCCAGCCTCAGCGAGAGGTGGATGAAATGAGAATTGTTGCGAATTTAGTTCACCGTTTTCCGGAGTGGGAAGAGTGAAGAGATCGACCGGAACGTAGAATATAATCGTACATCGTCGAAGATTGGACTACCGGATTATCCGACAACCAACGTGGCCTGGCTTGCGTTGTTGAATGTAATGGGAATAGGAGGGATGCAGGACCCAATTTGAATTTTAATTTACAACATGGTTCCAACCCCCCCACACACATGAAAGTCACTCTATTGTTGTTAGCGTCATGTTTATATCCACCGAGTACATTTGGATGTTGAACGCATGGGATGAAAGTGCTCATGTGATCGACCATCCGAACAGGGAGCATGAAATGAAAGGATCAGAAAGGACGATCGAAAGAAGATAGGGGATATAAATAGTAAGGTATTGGAAGGGTGACCAGTGGTCATCACAAGTTATGACTTTAAAGTGTAGTATTGGGGGAATGATTTAATTCTTTGACAATTAGATTAACAGTCCACAGAGATGAATGTGATATCCTTGAAACTGCTTGATGTTTTGTAATAAGGCAGAGCAAAATTAAATTTAAAATGCACGTCAAGTTTGAACGTTTTATAGGTCATTTGAGACTAAGATAGCGTTGAAAGGGGTTGTAAATTATACCATGAATATCAGTTCAACAAGATTCTAACCCTTTTAGGAGACCTCCTAGCAAAGTCCATTTGTTTGGAAAAGTATTTTATATTTTCATGATTTCCGGAATTAACACGCATCTTTTATGAGTTTGCCCAACAAAAAAAATTTCTACAGTTAGGGAAAATGTGTCAACAACAATCAATTTGACGACACCCATACGACTATCCGACTATTATAGTTATTAATGGTTACGAGCGGTTTTTACGATTTTTACGATCAGTAAAAGTCAGTAAACGAAACCCCCCGACACTCGATACTATTACATCGTTTCGTTTACATTTCCGTCTCGTGTCTGTCTCTTTATCATCATATGCAATAAGAATACACACACACTTTTACATTTTGACCGTTTACTATAACCGTACCCCGTCGGTGGCGCGTCAACCTACAGAAAACTATAAAGCGAAAAAGCGCAATGATTGACTTTACGCACGCCCCAAAATGTGAAACGACCGACGAAATGGTTATAAAACTACTTGTAACATTTATGACTTGTTTTATGACACTCCTTGTATGCCAGCCACACACTTGTAAATACTTAATAATCATAATACACACGCAGCGCAAAGGCTGCAGATTTTGTGCTGACTACACACACATACGCACCATACATCTATGACTCATCTATACATACATCGACTGGATGTTATATGTATTTCGATTGGAAATACATATATGAGGGCGTATCTTGCTATTGATAAAGTACTGATAGCAGAATTTAGGAATCGACTGGATTCCAGTACAAATATCGACTGGATACATGTACAGCCCTCGACTCATATTTTACCATTGCATTTCAAGCAGGAAGAAAGAATTGTAGAAACAATGCTCGTTACCTCATGCGAAGCACATTTAGTCTTCATATTTTGAGTACTTTAATTTCTCTCAGTAAATTCTCTTATCCCCATTAACTCGTTACTTAACCGGGAAAAACACTTGTTACTTAACCGGCACGAAAGAGAATTATGAGGAACGAGCGACTTGAAGCGCGGAGTAGGGGGCGTTTTCAGCACTTATAAAACGTGACTAAACTGGCCGATAAGTAGAGGTACTACTTACATATAGTTAGTAATGATGAATAAAAAGGCGGGAAATATAATCATTATACACTCGCATAAACATCAAACCCCCAACATGTGAGCGCTTAACTTGACGTCACGTGAAGAATAGGAAAACACTGATTTATATATAGTATTTTTTTGCTTTCCAATATTCTCATGCTCCACATATTTTATAGTTTAGCAATTAAATTAATAGTATTCAGATAGCATTTTCAGAAACTTATTGGAATTTGGAGTAATTGCGCAGAAAAACGGAACAATTGCGCAGAGTAAAAGCAAATAAACGCGTAAATTACACGTTTTTGAGTTTTCCGAGATTGTTCGAATAGTGTGTAAAAAGTAAATAAAATTGAAATGCTTCACTGCAATAAACTGTAACTGCAACTTTGGTTCTAAGCAGCGGAAAGAGCCAAGATATTTGCGCAGACTGCTGGAAAGAGTTACGACGACGACAATGAGAACAACAAAACGAGTAACAATAACGTGAAAAATAAAGTTAAATAAATGATTGCAAAAAACTTTATGTATGTCCAACTAAACCAACAAAAGTTGGTCTGGAATTGAGACTGGCTGTATATATATATATATATATATATAGAGAGCAGCGTATTGCGGATCGTGGAAGTGAAACCGGATGGTTT
Source organism: Liometoxenus newtonarum (assembly GCA_030264535.1). Lineage (NCBI taxonomy): Eukaryota > Metazoa > Arthropoda > Insecta > Coleoptera > Staphylinidae > Liometoxenus > Liometoxenus newtonarum. The sequence goes on from JARJEB010006110.1 coordinate 17,961, forward strand.
ATGGGTTTGTTTGGGTTTTGGGATTTTGTATATTTGGACAAATCTTCTTTTTCTTATTACCAGTTTTCGCTCACCGCAGCAAACTTATGAGAATTCTCAACAAAAATCAAGCAAAACAATTTCACAAATAATAGCAGAAGCAAGAAATTTATTTATTTATTGATATCTACATATTTTTGCGATTGTTTTTTAGAGTTACACATTTTTAGTGAAAACTATTTTACAAAAGATTTGAACTTGATCACTTTTTTCGTTCCTAAAGTTCTTTCTTTATTGTTGGCAATGCGACTTTATCACGGAGCTTTAAATTTTTCACGCGCTATTTTAATGGAAAATGGAAAATGCTTCGCGAGTGGACATTAAGTTTTACGGTTATTACTAACAATTCTTTGAAAATGTGCACAATTTACAGAAAAGCAAAAATATCTATTGTCATTAAATCATTATTTAT
>JARJEB010006114.1:0-13705 GCA_030264535.1 Liometoxenus newtonarum
AAATGATTGAAACTGATAACTCGGTCACAATTGACGGGAATAATCTGAATAACAAACTGCATTGCCAAGACGACATTCAAATATTAAATTGTTAGTATCATCCGCGACAGTAGTTTACACACGAGCGCTAGTGCTCCACTATTGATAGCCATAGTGGACTATAACCAAATTCAATGTAATTTAAATAGAGTGCGGTAAAGTTACTTTAAAAAAATTGTTTGCTTGGTTTCTTACCGCATATAGCTATGAATTTTCCGAATTAGTTTTTCCTTTTACTTGATAGTGGATAGAATTTGGGTCGGTTCTGAGCAATTGTCCACTTTCTAGTTACGAATCCGGCAGTATAAATCACATTCTTAACTTCATGATAAGGTAGAATTAAATTTTATGCTGATGATATCAATAACTATCCATGATTTGTAATTTTTAATATTCTTTATGTTTAGATAATTAGAATTTGACGTCTATTTTATGTGAGCCTTGAGTTTCTGAACTCTTTTAAGTCGAAATTTCCTTTACATTATCTGTATTTAGGTTTGTTGTTGGCAATTTGCAAAATGCTAAAATTTTAATCTCCTCGCATTAAATGTGTATACAAATTTGCATTCGTAAGACAGACCACTCCGCACCCGACATAATTAATTTTTCAGTTTCTCGCGCGTTATTTTATGGGAATGGCTGCGACTTCGTAGCAAAACAACTTTTGCGTCACGTCGTTCTCTTATTACACCTTTTCTTATACCCTTATATTCTTATATACTCTTATATTTGTTGGAAATAGAGGGTTGGTTAGACGTTAGACATTGGGCTACTTGTTATTGTTGAGTAAAGTAGAGTTTGGATGCAATAAAAGCGAAATTAAGTTTTTATTGACGCTTGACTCTTCTTATATTCCTGCTTGTGGTGATCTTCCTCTTGTTACTTTTCATAGTTCAAGTTTATAAAATGTTTCGCTGCGAGGACGACGAGTACCTATAAGAACGAAACGAAATGTATAAAACACAGAGGGCGGAAAGATATCTGTTTAACTGCTTAAATAATAAGCAAACGGGTATGTCGAAATGAACGTTTGTCGGTGGACGTTTATTTGGTGTGTTGCTTTTCTCGTTCTTAACAGACAACAGAAAAAGAAAACGAAATGTGGAAACTGGAAACATCAGCACGTCCACCAGGGCAGCCACAAAGTAGAGCGTCGTTAAAATGAGAATCTCAAAATAAGGAAATAAGAAAATTGAAATTTTATATTAAAATTTCACGTTATCTTACAAATGTTTTCGAGGCTTATTCCTTCATCCTAATTGAGAATTGATTTATTTAAATATAATGTTGTTTGATAAATCGAGACTCATATAATTAATTAGCCAAACCACATCAAACCACACCACTGCACACCAAACCAAACTTTTCTTTATTTTTCAACTTTTATTAGATTTTCATGGATTATTAAAGTACCTATACTTGGTAAGGCATAAGACGTGTTGTTTCGCATGCTTTCGTTTAGCAAAAACTTGAGATGCAAACACTTGAAGAGAAAATATGCGAAACTCATGTCTCGAGTTGTCGAACTGAAGCATTACCATCAGCAACCAAGGAAGGAAAGATGCTCTGAGATGTATCGGAAAGTATAGTAAAGTTAAAAAAGTAGAAGAAGAAGCAACAAACTTGGTATAGAAAATAGTTGAACGCGATAAGTAAGTATGGCGGATTTCCACCAAACGGACAAAACAGAAACTCCGAGTTGAATTTGTGAAAATAGCAACTCTAGTTGAAAAAAATTTTGGTTACTTTCTAAAGTTTTATGCTAAGGCGTTTCATTTTTTTCTTGTAAAATTTTCGTTAGCCATGTCACAAATCCAAGCCATTTTACAATTTTTTGATAACGAGTTGCTATTTTCACAAACACAATTCAGTTTCTGTTTTGTCGACTTGGTGGAAATCCTTCTTTACGTACATATAGCCAACCATTATATATTTTAAAAAGGGTAACCCGTTCAGTTATTTAGGTATAAAACTAATGTGAAAACTTTCAAGTTAACTTGGTATAGAAAATAGTTGAACACGATAAGTATGGCGGATTTCCACCAAACCGACAAAACAGAAACTCCGAGTTGAATTTGTGAAAATAGCAAGTCTAGTTGAAACAATTTTTGGTTACTTTCGAAAGTTTTATGCTCAGCCGTTTCATTTTTTGCTGATAAAATTTTCGTTAGACATGTTAAAAATCCAAGCCATTTTACAATTCTTTGATCACGAGTTGCTATTTTCACAGACTCAATTCAATTTCTGTTTTGTCGACTTGGTGGAAATCCTCCTTTACGTACATAGCCAACCATGATATATTTTAAAAAGGGTAACCCGTTCAGTTATTTAGTGATGTGAAAACTTTCAAGTTTCCAATCGATACGTGTCCTCTCCTGTCTTCATGTTCGTGATCCGTTTCAAACTTTATTCCAATATTAACCATCACAGAACAACAAAAAGCAAGGCAAGAAAGAAAACTTTGTTGATTATTATGTAATATATAGGTACGACAACCACGATATATGATGAATACATACATATCTATCTATACATGTTCTTTATGTCAAACATCCGCTTTGCTTTTGGGCCCTTATTTTAATAGGAAAATTCGCCTAATTCGGTATTCAGATCGACACTTCGTTGCAAACACCCAATACTTGCGGCATTCTAACAAAACTCATCAAATTTGAGGCGCGTGTTGACAATGTTGGATTATATTCAGAAAACCGTGGTGAGCGAGAGGCGCATCTATAGGTAGGTACTCTTCTTAGGCGCGTCGACGCCTCTCTTATAGGTAGTTGGTTGCTGACGACGACGACGACGGCCTCCCACACCCACCTTCACCTTCACCACCACATCATACCGCATCTCCTTGATAATCTCATCTTAAGGATATACGGAAATTCGCTCAGAACTTTGATCATCTCGTGAATTATGATGATGATACACCTCTGCGATGAATACTAAAATGCGACTTCAGAAGTTCTTATACTTACAAGTACTTGGCTTTGGGGATTCGTGCATGACGGTGCAGCGGACTTTAGTTTCGTTTCACCTTCTCATCACGGTGTGTGTGAGTCATCAGGTATAGATGAGTACATGTTTTACATATCGTATTGAACTATTTACTATGTTTTTGGCTTTGCGCCCACACATCAAGTCATCGCTAAATAAAAAATTGCAATCAATTTTGACCTAAATATGAACATTTTACTTGCAAAATTAAATAACTACCGATCATTTTGAGTTAGCTAAATGGATATTAAGCTGTAGTTAACTGGAGTACTGAATACTCTTCCAATTATATTGTAGTGTAGGTAGGTAGTATAGTAATCAGGTAGGTGTACTTCGAGTACAGTCTCCCCTCACATATATTGCTAATTCGCGTTCTAATAAATTAAGCGTAATAACTTTAAAATGCCGTGATGAGTCAGTATAATTAAACTCGTAGCTGAAAACTTGAGAACTCTATAAAATGAATTTATGTAAGGGCATTTGTTTGAAAACGACCACGACAAGTAATGCAGGCGGACTGGCTCTTCTAGCAGGAATATTGTAGAACTAGTAAAGTAAAAGCATGAACGAACTATAGTACAGCCGCCGCGCCGCCAACTTGTCGACGGAACAAAATGTTCAACGAGAACGCCTGCCCGGAGAATTCCGGCTCGTCACGTTCTTAGTGTCATTTCGCACTAAGCCAGTCAAGTCATCTCGTCAAGTTAAGTCCAATAAAATCAAGTCAGTCAGTTATTTCACACCGAATTCTCTACTGTAGTCATTCGGTGTGAAATAACTGACTGATTTAATTTTATTGGATTTGACTTGACGAGATGGCTTGACTGGCTTGGTGCGAAATGGCACTTAGAGCAACAACAAAAAAAACAGCTAAGTATATGACTTTGAGGCGACTCACAGACTCGATAATTCATGTTGGGTTGGTATATAGAAACTACTAAGCGCCTACACGCCATAAGGTTTTGGCCGCAAACTGCATTTATTGCAAATGCTAATTTTCTTGTTTTTTACTCGTGACACATTTAACAAATGGGGCAAGCGTTTAAAATGTAAATGTAGCTAATAAAATTTTAAATTCATTGTTATTAAATTAAATTTTATTTAAACAAATTTTGAATTATCTAAGTTTATAAATTTAAAAATATAAAAATATGGCTAGAGTTTATTACGAAATTGATTTGATTTATGAATTATGCAAATGGAAAAAAAAGCTTAACGCAGAAAATCGAAACCAAACAAACATCATCATGTTAGTGATGCACTTGTTGGCAGTATTTTCGGGTTGTAAAATTATTTTATACATTTTATTGCTGAAGCACATGAGAGCAGTACATATAGATATATTCGATTCGATTTTATAGATAATTTTGATGTTCAAACTGATTTATACATTGCATACTCGTATTACTTTAAAATGTTTTTGGTTCTGGTCCTGATTTACTTTCTTGTTTTCTAATCTGCTGAAAATTCTAGGTACACATAATTCAAAAAGTACTTGCTAGTTTACAAATATAAATATTTATAATTAAATTTTTGATTAACCAGACCAAAACTTGAAGTTTTGCATACAAAATGCGAATCATCATGAAAATTTGAACGTTTAGTTAAAAATGTTCATGCTTGTTCATGTTTTATCTAGCAAGTACAATAAAATAGAACAAAAAAGGGTTGTATACGGCATTTAGTTTGGGTAATAGCAAAATGATCGTGTGTTGAAAACGACGTTGCGTTCCATGCATAGAAATCGCCTCTTTTCTTCTCTTATGTGTTCTTTCATTATCCATGGTGAACAATTCTCGTTTCTTTTTGGGTTCTTTTTTCATCATGCTAAAACTAAAACTTAAACTTGACTTCCATAAAAAGAGCATCCCGACCACAAAAAGTTTAAATGTCCAGTTGGCTCTTTATTATACTAACTGACTTACCAGACACAGGGCGAGGAGAGCGGATGTATTTTAAGATTTAAAGAAGATTTTCTTAAAAACTTAATGCCACTGAACCATCATTTTCTCCAAGCAACTTTTTGTGAAGAATGTAATCGCGCATTACTAAAACATTAATTTTATACATACAGTGTGTCTCAACTAAAACTCAACATACAATTCAGCGTCCTACATGTATTTCCCTATGTTCCATGGTTCCATTACTTTTGGGACAAGCAATTACATTTGATATAGGAATGAGATATGCTTCCAAGGTACGCAACCAAGAATGGAAATGAATATCATTTTGTCAAATGAAACTTCAATACCTATTTTATAATTGATAACCTTGCGTAAATCAGTAATTTTAAAAATATTGTATATTCTCCAGAACAAAAAAAATTCAATTGTGTTATCAATGAAATTGAAAACAATGACGTTTCATTTGATACAATGATATTTATTTGCTTTCTTGGTTGCCTCCCTTGGTTCCACATTTCATTCCCATACAATGTAATCGCTTGTCAAATTAAATCCAATGTTCCGTTTTAATTGAGACAGCCTGTATATGTATCGGTACTTATTAAATATGTATGGGAATAATAATTAAAAATGACAGATGTTTTAATATAAAGCCGCCTTCGCTTTCTTTATTTGGACTTTTGAACGCGTCTTACTTTTTATGTTACATTAATCTCGGCCGTGAAGTGTTATATTATTCTACTTTATTTTTTTACGTAGTAAGTATATGAGTTTCAAAAATAGTCGAGACAAAATTTCCAAACTTATAAACGCTAATTGACAACTAACAACTAAGTGTTATTATTTTGTGTACTTTGACAGACAGAAATTTAATTATTGACAATTAGTTCCCTCATATTCTTTTTCACATACTGTGTGTGTTAGTTAAACTTTAAAGAAAGATACGCAACGTCTGTTTTAAAATTCGTACCAGGATACAATAGGTTAACAGATTGCCCAGTCAGTTGCCGATTACTTGCCGATTTGCGAGATTTTACTCATTTCGAAAAATCTAGGTCTAAATTTTGAGCGGCAACTTGTTTTCCGTATAGGTACAAATTTTCACATATACGTTGCGTATCTTGTTCTAGTTCTTTATACATACAATCCACGTTTTAAGTGGCTTATTTAAAATGATACTCGTATGTCTTAAAATTTTATTTTTAATAAAAACATGATTTGTTTAGTTAAATCACCTTTAAATGGACATCTATTCACTCAAGCATTATGAGTTTGAATACTAAACTTAATTTTTGGTTCTTGCGAAATAGAAAACTTTTGGTTATAGGTACTTATAAGAGCTCTTTCTTACTGAGCATATTATTTGTTATAGTTACTTTAGTATTTGTTTACTGACATGTGGTCATGTGCATTCCAATTCTCATTCGTCGTTTATTATTCTTATTCCAATTCCACTGAGACATAAATGGACAAATTTATTAAAAACAACTTATTCGTCTATGACTAAGTTATTGTGAAAGTCTTGAATTAGGATCAGGTAAATTATTAAATTTATATGAATATGTGGCCATTATATGTGTATGCGTGAAGAAATGTTGATAAGATCTCGAACGTTTTAATGATCATTAAAACATGAGTAGTACCTATACATATAGGGATTAAATGTTAGACAAAATGTTAATGCTCTAAGCTTTTTTGTTATTTGACGGATGAGGTTTATTTAAACGTACAAATTGAATTTACCAAAAAGTGTAATTGGTTTTTACTTCCCGCCCATGTACGGAAGGTATGGCATAGGAAAGTTATGTGATCGGAAAAAAATATTGATTTATTTTTCCTTGATTCGTGGATATCCTTTTACCTCATCGTTTACCTATGCAAACTGTCGAAACTGTCGCGCATACAATTCGCGCATATGCTCTATTATATGCTCGGGCGATTACTCCGCTCGACTAACGTCTCGCTACATAAACTTTGCCCTCGCGTATAATAGCCTGCATATGCGCTCATTGAATATTATACCATTATCGGTTTATTGACGTTGGTATTGTATAAAAAAAAGAAAACAGCTTTTAGTGCAGCGGGAAATTTGTCAAACAATATAAAAGTGGCTTGTTGTGTAATAGCACGGGCACACATAAATTACGAAAGGGTTAAATTGGCTAATGATATATCAGGCGGAAAATTGCGGAATTCGTCAGCAATGCTAACAAATTTTGTGCGATGTGCTCTGAAACGAAGACAAGTGCCCGTTAACACCCAATAAAGATCGTAAATTTTATTTTTTTTCCCCTGCGATTTCTTTGTGTGTACGATGTTGTTGGAGTTGCGAAAGTTTCTGTCTGCGTGGTTGGTAGAATAAAAAGTTGAATCATTGCCAAGTGGGACTCATTTTCATCATCGGAATTTCCCTAAAATGCGCTGCTGTATAGTTACAGCTAGAGAGTGAAAACACATTCAACCATCAGCAGCTTGTTTGCTAGTTCAACCAGTCTCCAACTATTAGTCAGAACATCTTCGGCGAAGTTCCAATTCATATAGATTGATAGATTTTCTCTTTTTTTTTGCTAAAAATAAAGTATGTTATTATTATGAGAAGTTTGAGAAATTGGAATTCCTCAATATCACAAGGTTTTCATTTAATCTCTGATCACGTAAATCAAAGGAATTGTTTATAGTAATTCGGAAATGTTGCTGTCTAAATCTTTGCAGTAAAAGAAGTATTGGTGGCAACTGCCGCAAGCTCTCAAGGATGAAAAAAACGTTGGAAACGTACAAGGGACAAGACTAACCGCACGGTAAATAAATAAAGTCTAACCAGCTGCCGCCAATTTTTCTTGTTTTCTATCTATAGATAGATAGATAGATCGACCGATGGAAAGAAAGATGTTACCAAAGGCGATATAATAAGATCTATACTGGAGGTCTGGAGTGTGGCAAAGTAAAGCAGATATATAGAATTGTTTGAGGTTCAAGAAAATATGTTGAGCGCAGGGGAAACATGTAGAAAATATTTTGTAAAAGTGGTGCATGCACCACACATACTTACACATACAGAACACAAAACAGAGCATATGACAGGATGCCGAAGGCAACAAAACACTTTCGCCGAATAAATACGTGCTTTACGTGCAGAATTTTGAAGCAGTGGAAATGAAGTTTTTCTGTTAATTTGCAACTCATTAAATTACCTACGTAGGTATAAGCGTACCTACATTTAATTTTATATTTTAATAATCTATCGTAATAAATTTCACATAATAATTTTAACTACAAATAAATTAACCATAAAATATAATGGCAGTGTCGGCATGGCACAGATTGTCCGCACCTCGGCGCACCGGGGCTCGTGAAAATATATAATTTCATTGGCAAATATACATATAACCATATGTGAGTTAACTTTATTCAATTTGCAAATGTTGTCGTAGCACTAGCACTTAGTTATACAATTCAAATATGCTTAATGCGAATTGTTAACGCTCTTTGAAATCGCTCTGGTTGGTGATGCTGATGATGCTGGTAAAGCTAAAGTTAAAACTTGTATGCTTGTGTAACTCGTAAACTTTTAAGTGGCGTGCTTTGAATATTTTCCTAATCCAAAATGACTGGAATGACGGACTTGATAATATATAAAATCTAGTTAGTTAATTATTTTATAATTTACGTGTAAAATTTTGCACAACATGTAACCTTAATTTAATGACAATGTATTTTTCGTTTAATACTGGCGCTATGGACTTTCATTATTATAAAAACAACGTACTCTTCTTATTCTAAACCACCAGAAGAATAAAGTGTATTTTACAATTTGATGAGTTGTGATGTGATATTATTTATGAGGGCCGTTTAATGGTTGTATAGCAAAATAATATAACAATTTATACGATAAGACGCAGAAAACCAGGCGCTGATCTGCAAAAATAATGTTTCGGATTCGTGCCTGCTGTTAATGCAGTGGAAACTAACAGAGTGGAAACTAGCACTGCCACATGGTATTCATTTTTTTCATGCGTCCATACCTAATATTTGATGTTGTTCCGACAATTGTGTATGTGTATGCAGCAGTTTTTATAGTAAAAATTTTCAAACATGAAAATAATTTGTGCGTACAAACTGATGCTGTTGGGTTGTGTTGTACTGTGGCACTGGTACTTTTGCTACTGGTTTGAAGTTAGCTTCACATATACCTACGAACGAGTACATTGCGTCTCTAGAGGGTAATAAAATATTTAAAATGTGTACATATTTTCCCATCTCTAGGTACGCTCACTCTCCGCGTTGTTTTTTTTGCCATTTCTGCTCTTTTTTCAAGTGGTTTCCATAAAAAGACCTATATGCCCTTTACAGTTATATAAAAATGATAAATGGGTAATTAATATTAGTAACAACCCAACAATTTCGCCTTTGATGTATTTTTTTTAATAATAATTCTGCAATACACTTTACTCTCTTTACTCTACAGACTGTAACGTTGAACTTGTAAAATGCTACTTAAAACGTTACTTTGTGTTTATGTATTGTCACTTATACCATTGTATACTGGGTATGTTCGCTATCACACGTCTTACGTCTGTGTCAGAGTGTAAGTGCGTGTGATATGCATATTTTGAAAAATTTGTTTTATGATAGTCATAGTGTGTCTCTGACCGTCTGAGTAAATCAATGCTTGCTGCGAAACTAATTTAGCACATAGAGTGAAAATTCCACAAGGTGTTGGGAAGCGTAAAGCTTTTTTCGTATTTACGAGTGTTAATTCGCACTCCCGTCTCTCTCCCGTTATCACAGAGTGGCGCCCATAATTTCCACGCGGCGTTGAGCAGTGCAAAGCTTTTTTCGTATTTACGGGTACTAATTCGGCTCTGTCTCGTTATCACAGAGTGGTGCCCATAATTTGTTTGGTTTTAACATCTATAATACAGGACATCGGCCCACCCCGACACCACAGCTAGCCGAAGCACTCCTAAAGATCAAAAAGAGTTTAACTAACTGAACGAGGTTTGCCCTTTTACAAGACAGATTTCTAGATTAAAGTGTCTTAATAAGCGAATTTGACCCTAAAAATAATCTTTGAAAATGAACATGAACACTAATGTAATTTTAATGTATGTTCTGATTGGAAAAAAGTTTATAAAAGTAAAGTAATTACACATTTGTTCACTGGTTTATTAGTACTTGTGCGCTACAATTTTCTAATACCTCTCCGAAAGTCGTGCGAATAATAAAAAATCTTTCATGTTAATACCGGCTATAAAAAATATGATGGAACAGCAACAGCTTGTGTGCTAATTTCGTATATTTTTAATGCTCCTTTAATCATTTTTGTCACTTGTTACATTTTACTTCATTTTAGCATTAATCAAAAGTAGAAAATATATATTCAACCTATATTCAACTGGACTTTATCTGAAGTAATTTACACGACAACATAGCAGCACGAAAAATACTAAAAAAGTCCTAAAATTCCTATTAACGTTTCCGCGGCATTCTTTCATTCCGCATTCATTTATAATTTATATAATTCACATAGAAGAGAAATTACATTTTCCTGTTCCTTTCAGTCACTTCTTTTATACGTTACTTCACTTGTACCTATAGTTATAGCCACAGTTTATTAATGAAGTAACAAAATACCGAATCCTAATTAATACTGAGCATTTGCGCAATTTTTACGTACATTTAATGGCTCCGTTTACTTCATAAAACTTTATAATAAAACCGACGGACCCTCTTTCATTTTACTCATTACGTTATTAGCATTTTCAGTTTCATTTTATTCTTAATTCTAATTTAAATTCTTTCACTCTTTGGATGTTAATAAAACTCCAATGTACTTTTTGACACGCAAGTGACAGAAATATAAAAACAGCCAGCATTGCAGGAGCTTGTAAAGGGGGTGGTTTTTGTAAAAGAGGGTGAAGTTGAGTATACTTGTTAGCACAAGAGAAACAGCATTAGCATCAGCAGCAGAAGTAGTAGCAAAAGAAACTTATTTGCATTTTAATGTCGTCGAAGCCACTGGTACCTATATGTTGCTTCTGCTGCTGTTGGTTGCATGCCTTTTTGCTGAGCGATCCATTGCGAGAAAAGAAGAAAAATTCGCGAATTATGCGGCGCGGATTAATTAAAAATTGCGGTGTTCAGGCGTGCAGCGCGTACGCTTGCGATGCGTCGTGCATTTTTAATTAGGAAAAGAAGACAAGGTAGAAAATTAAAACGCAATACAATCAAAAATCGTTATAAATACATCAAAAGTTGCAAACAATTATCCGGTCTGTGCGAGAAAAAATACTTGGCATCGTATAATCATTAATTTCTTAATCAAATTTATACAAGCCTATTTATTTTTATTTTCACTTTTATCTTAAATGAAATTCCGTTATCTCTAGTATGATCTTCCAATGTAAAAGTTTAACATTTTAAATTTAAAACAAGGCATGTTGTCATCCTTTTTTGCTCGTCCCCATGTCAGTTTGGTCGCTTTCTTTTTTAAGGCAGCTTCGCTCGTTGTCCGATCTTTTTGATGTTAATCCGCAGATTTATGGCCGCCGATATAATTTACGCGTGTACCAAAAACTTGATAAAAAATACGTCTATCTTCTTCTTGTTTCCTCATTACATCATCTACTACACACCGTGGAGATGAGTTGCTACTTATTACCTTCCCCGCTACGCCAAAATTAGTCAAATAAACATTTGTCATTAGCACTTTATTTTCATCAGCAGGAAAACAATGAAGTTAAAAGTTCTTCGAATGTGATTTAAATTAATTAAACATCGCATTTATTTTGAGGTTTAAAGTATAAAGATTACGTACGTGATAAAACCTTGAAATGAAAAGTTTCAAAAGCGTGTTTAATCTAGAAACATCGAAACATTCAGACGGCGGCGGTGATATTATTTGCTAGTGCTACGTTATTTATTTTATCTAAACCTAAAGCAATGTCTTATACAAGTATACAGGGTGTTTCAATTAAAACGAAACATGCTGTCAAATTAAACTGTTGTGACAGAACTGGCTCGCACCCTAGGCAACCAGACGAGCCTACCATTCATGGCCGTTCGCGTGCTCTTGTTTGCTATATTCACCGACACTGTACAGACTGACACAGACTGTATAGTCTTTCCTAGTGCCATTGTATAAGAATAGATATAAGAGTTTTCCAACTTTATTAGAACTCTAAACTGAAAAATTACACGCTTATTTTATTAACAACTCGTTGAAAAAGTGTATTATAACACTTTTGTTGCCGTGCGTTCTTATTGTATATGTGATATTATATTGCCAAGGCAAGGAGTGGCGGTTAGGTTATGTTGGTGCAGGTTTTGCGACTTGTAGACGAAAAGGCATGGTAAAGGTATGAACGGTGTTTTGACGAAATGCGAGAAAAGCGTTGAAAAGCGTATTTGTATGGAGGGTTTGGAGAGCTCAAACGACCACTTATATTGCGCTACTATTACGTTTACTGGGGTGTAATGAAACTGTTATTGTCAAATATAAAAATACTAGCGGAATGTCTACGGAAAACTCGATGTTTTCTATAACAATCCAACAATACTGGCTTGTGTTTTTGTTCTTTCTAACACTATCCATTTTTCTTTTTTGATTGTTTTTCTTCTTTTTTTTCGATGGAAATTGTCTTGTATATTTGGAAGGTATATTTGCCACTGGTTCGCCATATTTGTTCGCACCATGCAAACAAAACCATAAAATGTAGACTACCCAAAGTACACGCGTCGTCTTCCTACCTCTGACGGCATACCCTCTCTGATAAATCTCTATGCTAGCATTACTAAATTTGTGTTTCGCACGACACAAAATACATAGAACCATCAAATGTAGACTACCCAAAGTACACGCGAGACAGGAATTTATTTCAAATTGCATACCTTTCATTTGCGACGATCGGCCTCTGGCTGCATAACCCTCACCGATAAATCTCTATAGACTTTTTTTTTATCTCTATGCAAGCATTACTAAATCTATGTAAAACTTTTGTTGCAAATGATGGTTTGAAACAAATGCACCGCATAGTTGTATACATTTTGCATTCGGTTCGTTTGTTCGTTCATTCCGAGAAAGGCCAAAATATTATTAAATTATGTGATGCATTTTCCACATTCATTGCAGCGTCCTGGATTTTCGTGTTGTTCTGCCGAAACACTAAAATTCTCTATACATACATATATGGACCAAACACAAATAAGTATTACAAATTCTAGCTGAGCATTGTTCATTCTGTAACCTAATTTTATGAAGGTCCATTATATTAACGGAAATAACAGCAGATTCGCATGAATATTTTACGATTTTGTATTTTTATTTGTTTCGGCAATACTTTTTTAATGTTAAAATCTAGCAACCAAGTCATCAAATTCCAATGCTGCATTTGTTTCCTTTCAGACATCACAATCATATAACAATAATTGACCGATTATATCCATAACTCAACACTTTTCGTTAAAACCACATTAGTTCATATCTTTCTTTCTCGTTCTAGTTCTTAGGCTGATTAATAGCATTTGTTGTTTTGGTTGCTGATTGCTCACTTTATAACATTCTAACGCAACGCGTTACGAAAAGTACTAAGTACTATCTCCATATTTGTATTAACGGAAATAACAGCAGATTCACATGAATATTTTACGATTTTGTATTTTTATTTGTTTCGCTAATACTTTTTTATTGTTAAAAGCTATAGGCAACCTAGTCATCAAATTCCCATGCTGCATTTGTTTCCTTTCAGACATCACAATCATATAAC
>JARJEB010006116.1:0-18611 GCA_030264535.1 Liometoxenus newtonarum
GCCCGCCATATTGTTTCACTTGTCAGTTAGTGCTCGTTCGTTGCTTCATCGAGAAATCACAATTTGTATTTTGTGTTCAAAATAGTGCAAGATGTAGAAAAAGCATAGTATTATATTCTAAATAAATAAATTTATTCTAAAAAGTATTGTATTCGCGATTCGCTATCATAATCGCTCATATAATAATATACTATTAACTAATATGTGTCTGTTAGAAAAAGTGACGCATCCTATTATACAAAGTGAAGATATATTTTGATTTTTCCCAACAAAGTCATTTAATACAAAAATGTTTGCAATTACAAGTTTCAAATTTTCAAATATTCCAATTTGTTAATTTTTTTAAATAATTATTGCTCGCAGTAACACAAATATATTGCAGCAACGTAGTTTTAAGTTTTAACAACGGCAACACCTTTTTTTCGTATACTACTACCTCATTTTCATATTATCTATGATTTTACTAAATGCTACCGCTCAGTTTACTGCTATCACTGATATCAGAGTGACGCGGCAGTGGGCTTGTTGTGCGTTTAGCCTATTCTGCTTGAACATGTTACTTTGTTAATTAAAGTTACTAAATTCGAGCGATAACTTTCAGGAGGAAAAACTACAAAATTATCTCAGAAAATCTATACAACATATAATTAATTAAAAACAAGCTTGTGTAAAGTCAATATATACTAACGAGTTTAACTAGTTTTGTAACTTAAAAATAAGACGATGAACAATTTTCAAATAAAATCTGCAAGTAATTAAATAAAACAAATAATACAACAATAATAATTAACACTTCCTTATTTTTATATTACTTTGTTCTTTAATTTAATAATTTGTTTAAACCAGTCTTTTCTTTCTTTTAATATACTAAGTTAAAAGTGACAACATTAAGTGCTCAATAAATAATAAATTAATTAATCAATATTGTGTTGGTAATATTGAGAGAAATTGAAGGATTTGCGTGAATTTTTCCGACTATGGTTCTAGGATTTGGTTGGGATTGGGCATTAGGCGGTGTTAACAAGTCGGATCCGCTTGGAGCAGGCCCGGAATGTGCTGACTACTTGCAGCCGCTGTACCGCACCATCGAAACTGTCATCGTACTGATACTGTGCGTGCTGACATTCACCTGGGGCTACAAGCGCATAAAACTTCCGACATCAGCGTATGGTTCTCGAGTGGACCACGGGGGGCGGCGTGCTCTTCTCGTCCTTATGTCTCTTATATTGGGCATGGAGATCGGCTACAAATTCTCCTCGCGCACTGTGATATACTTGTTGAATCCTTGTCACATTGCTACCGCATTGCAGGTAAACAGCAAACACATAAAAAATTGTTATTTTCTCAACAAGTTGCGCTGCGAACCCTATTTAGTGCCCACCACAATCACATTTTAGAGACAATATTCAAATTTTTGATCACGAAACTACTCACGCACGTAATCACTACTGTCAAATGCAAGTCATACGCAAAGTACACGTCATACAATCTCAAAACGTATGCAACCCAAAGAACAATTGTCAGTAAAATCATAGAATCAGAGGAGCTGGACCAAATCAAACCAAACCAACCACAATCCGCGAAACCACACACAACAACAAATTGTATGCCAAGAGCGTGCAGCAGACCTCTTGCTGTGTGACGGACCACGTCTGACGTCCGTACAGGTGGACAGACACCAAGCAAAAGGCCGATCAAGGCGACAACCCAATGTCGACGGTTGCCTACAGTAAGCGCCGCCAGTTCCTTCACATACTTTATGGACAAAACGTAACAGTTTTATATGACAATTATGTTAGAGAATCCCTTATGCAAGTACTTTAGCACATATTCTGTTTTCTAAAATGATTTATTTTGTAAAATTCCAGATTTATTTGTTGGCGGCATCACCGAATAAAATGGCCACCGCCATATTCCGCTTTCACTTGAACTTACTCAACGGTCCATTGCTCGC
This sequence comes from Liometoxenus newtonarum, assembly GCA_030264535.1. Classification (NCBI taxonomy): domain Eukaryota; kingdom Metazoa; phylum Arthropoda; class Insecta; order Coleoptera; family Staphylinidae; genus Liometoxenus; species Liometoxenus newtonarum. Next base: position 1,955 of record JARJEB010006116.1, read on the forward strand.
ATTCATTTTTCCCGAGACAGAATCACGAATCGTAAGCAAACTTTATCTGAAATTTTTCAGATTTATTTTTAATCTGGAATTGACTATTGTGTCTTATTCAATACCGTCTAGCTACCGTTAGAGACAGCTATTTATTGGATCCAACACGGGATGATCTTCGTTGTGGCGTATTACCTACTCGGTCTTGGAGGTCCGTATAACTTTCCAGTCAATAAACGAACAAACGACTGTATAAAAATAAATTTGATTTGCAGGTGTATACAACGTCGAAGAATTTTCGGATGTCAGTTGGAATGCTCTTAGTTATAGCATCAACATATTTTATCATTTTGCTTTACTTCAGACAATCGCAATTGTAAGTATACCAACTTTGATCTTTTTCCGAATTAGGTTAGTTAAATTTGCCCAACCCATAGAGTTATAATATTCCTAGAGGGAAGGCATTGATACAAATGTGATGCCACTGGTACGCCATCATAACAAACTAAAACCCTAAAATATAGACTACCCAATGTACACGCACAGACTGGTGACGCGAGACTGGAGATATAGTGATTTGGTCTAATCACCTTCCGTCACTTGGCTACATAAATCGACTTTATGTTCTCTCTGTAAACAGACTTTCTACCTCTATGGGTTAACTCAACTAGAGCATTCGCAGTAGTCTTAAAAGTGAGGTTAGAACAATATACGTATCGCTAGCGTGAATGTGTTTTGTTTTGTTTGCAGCAAACCCAAGTGAATCTGAATCACATAATCTGCCCGGCCATATCGGATCCGTTTGGTGGTCCATACTATCGAATAGTGGCCGTAATTCATCAGGCCATCTTGTGTCCGTTGATGTGCAAGTTGTTCATCATGGTGTCGGCGTATTCCATTCCCGATACCACCGATTTGACGAATCATCCACATCGACACCTCGACTAGAGAAACTTCAAATTACACCAAAGTTAATGGAGTAGTCGTTTGGTTAAATTCGCACCCAACAACTTTCTGAACATAGTCGATCGTAACGATAATTTTGAAGGAAAGTTGTGCGGTGCACATTTAACGCACCAATTTATTTCATCATTTACCGATTTATAATTTCGATGACAAAACCAATTTTCATATAGGAGAATAAAATTTTGTTGGGTTGCCACATTGGCCACATTTGTATCATAAAAAAATACTTGTTAATTTGGTTGCCTAACATGGAACTCTTATTCAGGTGAGTGTAATTTGGTTGCCTACCACGATGTATTGAAACTAGTTTTAAAAATTCCATTTCCTAAGTTGTTTGTAAGTACCATTTACTACTAATAATTTTTTTGCACATTTGAAGTACATAGTTTTACATTAGTGTAGAAGTTGAAGAAATGTAAAATGGAAAATTCAATCTTTTTATTACGTTTTGGTATAGGCCAGGGTGTACATACAGTGGCGCCTCCGTACGTAAACATAGAACTAACTGTGACGCATGATCATTGGTCGTCAGGTAAATCAATAAAAATAAACATCATGGCGTTTACAATGTTTGCGTATTGAAGGTGGTGCACCCGTTTCTTGAAATTACTGTTAAAAACAATTTGAGATATTTTCCGATTCGTGACTAGAAGTTGCTGCAGCGTTTACGGATATTGTACGTGAAACGTTGAAGGTATGTTATTTGTTCTTTTCAAAGTTATCTACATTTTTCATTCGTCAATTACATTCAACGACATATACACAATCAATTGCCTAGCGGTATAATGTTAAGTAAGGCAAAGTCGGGTTGGCATGTGGGCGTAAATCTATCTGTCAAACAGGAATTTAGAATTAGAAATGCATACAAACAACATTCAACTTCAGTTTAGTTTCGTTTAATGGCAATATTAAAGAAACATATGTTTTCGTTTTATGGTTTTCATATTAATAACCAAATGCAGTTGTAATTCAAGAAACATCAGAACTTGTTATTGTTACTATGGGAACAAAACAACGATTCAGCAATTAAAACATCGTTTGTTTTCGTTGGTTGTGTTGGCGACGTAAACAAAATTTGTTGATAGCACTACGTCAACTTAACATATTGCAATAACGCATTCTCAAATGATGATTGACGGAAATATAATCGCTCGCACGGTCGGCACGGTCCACGAACAATAAATTATCTCATATCTGCAGCAATCAACGAAATTTTATTTGGTGAGTGCAATGTTGCCGCTTCATTGCATAATTGGATTTACTCCGTTAAATATAGGAATGGAGAGTACGTATTGGTAAATGGTAAGAAGCGTGAAACATATGGTTCCACCAATTTTAATGTTCGAACCATTTATGCATTTATTGCTTGACTTGAGTGTTCTATAGCATTTTCGGACTACTGCACTTTGTGTGCATTCTCATGCACTGAAACTTTTGAGCGTGTTCGGACTATACTTTGAGTGCACACTTTTACAGTGTCGAGTGTTCGGACTATCAACAAAATTGCACTCAGCTCAGTGCAGTTTTTTTTTTTGCACTGACTATGGGGGTCATTGTAGTCCAGTCCAATTATCATTTTCGGCCTATATTGAAAAAACTTGCACTACTGATCCGAGTTTTAGAGCAAAACTAGAAATGTGCAGTAGTCCGAAAACGCTATTAGTTTCGTATGAACGATTCACAAATTATTAGGTATTTGTAGCATTCGTAGATTAATTGATATGTGCATTGAATTTGATTCGAATAGAAAATTTACTTCATGGACGGAATTCCACCAAGCCGACAAAACAGAAGTTGAGTTGAGTTAAGTTAAAATGGAGGTTGAAGTAAAACATTTTAAACATTTCGGAGATTGTTGGTTGCTGGTGAAAGTTTTTAGCGAGAAATCAAAGTTCTTGCGTTTCATGTCTTATATAAAACCATCGGCAGTAATCAAAAATTTTCACTGCAGGGTTTTTCAAACTAGTCCAAAAATGATCATTACACTGGACTGCACTGACCCCATAGTCAGTGCAATAAAATGCATTGAGTGCAGTTCTATTGATAGTCCGAAAACTCAAAAGTGTGCACTTAAAGTATAGCCCGAACACTCTCAAAATTTTCAGTGCGCACTGAGTGGAGTAGTCCGAAAATGCTATCAGAACAAAACTAGAAAAGTGGGTTGCATGCACTGGGTGCACAATGACTGAGTGCAGTCCGAAAACGCTATAAACTTGAAATGTTTAATTACAGATGAATTTTAAAAGTAATTGTTGTGTTGCCAGGCACTTACTTATGTTGCGTATAAAATAACATGGAACAATTTAAAATTTAATTTGCTAAAAAATAAATATTTTAAGCCGCAGAGTATAAGTTTTTTTTCTGCATTTTTGTTTTTAGTATTGTAATTAGTTGTAGATTATAATAGAGCTTTCGCTGCCAGCACTTTCAATTGTTATTGGTTGGTCTCTTGTTTTGCTTTGCTTTGGTTGAATGGTATGTTGTATGTTGCCTGCTTGACAGAATTCCTGAATTTGTATTTGCATGCATAACTAAACATGTTCCACGTCTCTCTCTTTCACTCTCTCATGTTGTCGGTCGTCGGCATTATTCGTTTTGTCCTGTCCAGCCAATTTGCACACTTACACAAGCGCAAGTACAATATTTGATGCAGTTCGCGGTTTCATGTATCGCCTTGCTTTACTGTTTGTTGTGCTGTTTGTTGTTATAATCTGTTCTTGTTGTTATGTTATTCTTGTTTACAGTCCAGTTTTAAGTTTTTGTTTTTGAGTTGTTTATTTTTCATGTTGAGTTTCTTAATAAACTTTTTATATTAAATATTATAATTCGTTTGTTCTTTTAATTTTCTTTTGTTTTATGGTTAATTATTTTATTCCGCGACGACCAAGTAAAACAAACATTATTAGGTGTGTGTCCAAGCGCATATAACTCACATTAATACCACTCGCGAATAATGAGCTTGACAAGTGTTAATAATGGATCTATTATTCAACAAGAGATTTACTTTACGTCAAGCACAGCGCTTTCCTGCATTCAATAATGAAATGTCACACACGGACTGCATCTAAAACGTCATCTATTGAACTAAAGCTGCGTTCGGGTATTCAGACAGAGTTAGAGTGTAGCTGGAGTAGTGTTGGAGTGTATAAAGAATGTTCCATTCACCCTTTTTGGAATAGCCGAACGACTAAAGAGCGTTTAGAGTGAAAAGAGTCAATAGAGAATAGCCGAACGCAGCTTCAAATATCTCATATATAACAGGCTGTCAAATATTGTCTCTGAAGCGAACGTTACACTACAAGTCATTCGTGTTTTGTGGACGTGTTTGGTGTTTGTTGTTTGTGGTTCAATTTGGTTTCGTTTGGTTGAAAATAAATCAAGTCTTTTGGCGAAGTCCAAAATCCGAATCAGTATTATTTGTATATTTTACAGAATTGGCTGAAATATATAAAGCATCGTCACTTTGGGCTTATACTTTGATGCTCAAAAGTACACTGAATATTCATGAAAATGTGAACATTGACAGGTATCCTAAACTGGTTGCATTAATGAAAAGACCATCGAAAGGTTTTCAAGCAAAAAAGCCAGCACATTTACATTAAAGAGAGTATATGAAATGACAGATTTTCAAGTTGACGGTTGTCAAATACTGTCTGTCAAGCAAACGTCTTCACACTGCAAGTTGAATTCCATGGTTGAATTTTTAAGTTTGAAAGCCATACTGCTGTATAAAAATTAAATTTTGTCGTCGCGGATAAAGTATAGATAGTATTCAATTCGCGCATATGCAGGCTTATTTGCTTAAGGTTACGTAGCGAGGCGAAGCCGAGCGGAGTAATCGCCCGAGCATAATATACTATTTTTATTATTATTATTATTATTGTTAATATTATTATTATTTTCCTCCTATACTGAAAAACGAACACTCTGTATATATTTTGTTTATACACAACAATATTATTATAAATCAATGTAATAAAGAAAATATTACTATATCTACGTATAAATTACGAGAAGAAGAAAACATAAATTTTGATTAATAGTGAGACATTTTATACGTTTGTCCTTCGGTCATAAAAATTCTACTTGCCACTGCGTCCAAAATATGTATAAGTATGTATAAAAAGATTGCAAACCCAAAAAACAAAATAAGATTAAAACAAAACAAGAAAGATGCCATATTTATAACATTTAATATTATAATTGATTATGTACAATGTACAATTAATTCCTATAATTATAAGCTTTTAATATTAAAGACACACTGATGTTTAAATTTACAGAATAAAATTATATTTCAATAAATTAAAATGAAAAGTAAACAAAAAAGCAAACCGAAAGCCTTTTTATTGTCTAATTGTAATTACTTAAACTTAAATTATACAAAAATATACAGGGTGTTTTTTTTTGCAAATACATTTTTTATATACCTAAGTTTAAGAAACAAATGTCGAAAACTGAAAAACAAATTCACAATTAATCTTAATTTTATCTGTAGTTATAGATATATTTAGACACCCTGTATATATTTGTTTTGTCCATTTAAGGCACCAAGATTTTGATTTGAAAATGGGAAATATGGTTTTTACCTACTATGAAACGTAAACTGTAGTTATTTCTACTACAACATAAAAAATGATAATGAAAATGAAAATCTATATGTTTAGCTTTAAATGCAGGGTAATTCTTAACATTTTAATGAATACAATTAATTAATTACACACGGAACAAAATAGCTTAAGCAAAAAAAAAAAACAAATATATAATATATAAAACCTGGTTTTACTGGCTTTCACATTAATAAATTTTATTCGTGAAGGAATTGCAACTTTCAAGGTTATTAAAAACAAGATAAGGGCGAATCAATGTAAATTCCCATCTGGCGGATCCTCCTCCGCCGCCGCCGCTGAATTAGAACCCGCTATTCCTTACTACTCTTAAAAAACTATTTCTGAAGTATAAAGCAGATTTTAGAATGGTGTTTCGAAAGCAGTTTATTGCTTTTTTTTACTTTTAATTATTGTTGCCCTCAGCTCTTCCTCACGAATAAGGTTTATTCATAGAAAAGAGAGGATTTAATAATTATGATTCCTAATTTAAAACATTTCTTTTTGTAACAAATGTGACAAGTGAGATGAAAAATCATTATGTACAAATTAATCTAGCAATATTTATTGAATTGAACAGTTGCGCAGCTAGTTTATTCAGTCAAAATGAGAAAATGTCTAAATGTGCATTCAATAATGTCGATACAGCACTTCTAACGAAACACGAGCCCTCGGTAAAAATTATACATTTTTACTGGAACCAATAGCAAAGCTTTATGTTGACGTAGACCGTACACACAATAATACTTTACTAATAACCTAAGTTTCAATTTCGTCCTAGTCTAACCAAAAAATACGAAATAATTTTCTTATAAAAATTCCATCTTTTTAGTTGAATATTTTTAAAAATGCTTGAAATCTGGCAACATTGTACAATATTATGAGTCCTTCTTAGCAAGCAAGAGACTTGGTGTGCGTGTTCAGCATACAGTCCACGCAACAAGTACCTATGACAATACAAAAGCGCACGAATTATGTTAGTGTTGCTATAAATTATGACAGACGTCACCGATATCTTGTTATTTTACATGTCAAAATAACACTCGCCGATTGGTTCCCGTTTCCTTCAATTTTTCGACCTCGGGGCTCTTGTTCGCTTAGAAGCGTGGTATTTATTTGATATTATTTAGAAAAAACCGATATTGCTGTTAATAATTTTTAGGAACTGACGTAGTGATATATACGCGATAGTGAACAAAAAACAAGAATCAATTACCATTTGATGTTTTGACGTTTAGAATAATTTTTTTTAGACAAGTATCTAATAATACTTTATGTGAAGAGTAAAGAAGCAGTTTTAAGTGGGGGAAATAGAATATTTCAGAAAATAGGGAATGTTTGCAACTTCAGTAAAGTATGTTTAATGGTAGATGCTACGACCGGTTTCGATCCACAAAGCTCTTCGTTTGTTGATCGAAACCGGTCATAGTCTCTCAATTATCCACAAGTAATGCTTGCAACTGCAGTAAAAGGTGTTTAATGATAATTGAGCTGCTACGACCGGTTTCGATCAACAAAGATCCTCGTTCGTTGATCAAAACCAGTCGTAGCCTCTCAATTATTCCCGATTGATGCTTGCAACTTCAGTAATAGATGTTTAATGTAATTGAAAGGCTACGACCGGTTTCGATTCACAAAGCTCTTCGTTTGTTGAGCGGCTACGACCGGTTTCGATCGACAAAATCATCGTTTGCTGATGGAAAACGGTCGTAGCCTATCAATTATCCACAATTAATGCTTGCAATTGCAGTAAAAGTTGTTTAATGATAATTGAGCGGCTACGACCGGTTTCGATCAACAAAGATCATCGTTTGATGATCGAAACCGGTCGTAGCCTCTCATTTATCCACAATTAATGTTTGCAATTGCAGTAAAAATTGTTTAATGATAATTGAGCAGCTACGAACGGTTTCGATCAAAAAACAATCTATGTTGATCGAAACCGGTCGTAGCCGCTCTTTTACAATTAAACACCCCTCTATTCTGAAATAATACTTTAGCAAATCCTAAAAATATAAATACAGAAAAATAACAATGAATCAAATTTCTAATTAACCTATCATTATGAAAATTTTATTATGGCGTCAATAATGAAAAGACATTCGATCAAATAAATAATTTGATTACCCAATTTATTAATTAATTATTTAATTAATTGATCAATTAAAACAAACAAATGTCTGCAAGTGTAGTATAATCAATAATCGTCGCGACGGTGATATAGGTACAAATGATCAAATATGTAGAAGCATCAGCATGTACAGAGCGATTTGAAATAATTGACATTGACAATGACAGATATCTACTTGGTTATCCCTGACCATGTGCAAAATTGAGCCGTTTATGAATTATGCACACGGACTAGCACTAGACCAGGGGTCGGCAGACTTTCCAGTGAGAAGAGCCTAGTTATGAAGAAAATATGATAACGAAGATATCAGGGAGCCAATTTTTATTTAAAACTTAGTTAAAACAGTAACCTTTCATCGATTTTGAAGGCTTTGTTATGTCTGAGTTGTTGTCTGAAGAGCCGCAAAACGGCCTATGCAAAGAGCCATGGTCTGCCGACCCTTGCACTAGACCAACCAACTAGATGTCAATAATTTATAAGTTGTTATCAACTGTCAGTCAACGAGGAAAATTATTGAAATTTGTTTTGCAATTTAAAATTCACGTAATTCCCGTCTCTATTTTCAACTCTCTAGATCAGAATCTAGGTTATGTACTAAACAAACAATCATTGGAAAACCAAAGTCGAGCCAACTGTTAAAATAAATACAAAAAATTAGTAGTAACCTATATTGTTAATTATTTTTCTGCTTTTTATGACTTTATTTTTAATTTTTTATTTGTAAATAAGGAGCAAGTTAAGGTGCTTTATGCACACATTTAACATTTAACATTTAACAGGGTGTATTTTTAATTTAACACATTTAAGGCTCGAGCATGAGTTCTCGAGCGCAAGCGAGACAAGGATAATAGTAACATCACCTTAAATGTTAAATCTTAAATGTTAAATAGCAGCGTAAAAGGTCACGAGAAAATCATATCGCTAAACATTGTCTTAAATGTTAAATTTGTTAAATGTGTTCATAAAAGCACCTTAAATTTAATAATAATCAGGGCGTAGCGGGGGGTGAGGTGTCAAATTAATGTTTACTATGTTCTGAAATATCATTGACAATCGATAGTTGACAGCAAAAGCATCAATGACAAGATGAATTACAAAAAAGTACAGAGTGATTTTAAATGATTTGCATCTAGTTGGCTACTCACACTTCACACTGACAACCAACTAGCCAATAGCGGAGTCCAAAAGGACAAGGTCTGGCCAAGGTCGCAAATTAGACTTACATATATACTAGGCACCTTAAATGTCCCATTTAAGTGTCCAAAAATGACATTTATTTGAAAAAATTTCTGTTTAATGTCCGGACATTTTTTAGGACACTTGATGCAATAAATGTGCAAAAAATATATGTCCGGACATCTATCATCTCTAATTTAAAATCACTCTGTATAAACTATACTAATAATTTTGACGATATAACGATACAAACTAATAAATCTACTAAAAATTGATAAATATATTAGACAAGAACCTAACCTAATAATGTTTAGATGAAGATAAAAGAATGTCATTTCATAGATTGATGATTTCATTTTCTTTTTTTTTTAAATAGTGACTTCTAAATTTCTAGAGAACTAATAGAAAACGTTAGTGATATACAATGTGGTGAGCAAATATCTGGGACTTGGTAAAAACTTGAATACTTATACTTATAATAGGTTATGTTACATGTATTTGCGGAATTAAAGAATGCGTGGTCAAGAAGACTGAAAGAAGAATGAAAAATGTAAAAATAATTCAACAAAATTGATAAATATGATGTATTTGTCAAAATGTATTATTAAATTATTATTATTGTTATTTATCCTTACTTAAATAAATTGTTATACGGTGTCAATAAATTCATCAGTTTTCATCTATTATAATAATTTTTAATTAATGTTTTCCAATAAAACATTCAAAAGTTCGGAATTGGAAATTATGTGGTGACCATACCAATTTCATTATTTGTTTGAATTTCCCGCCTAACATAGAGGCCGCCATACATCGGACGTTAGAAGTTTCCCGTAATTTTCACAAAGTTGATAAATTTGATGTATTTGTCAAACACATTATTAAATTATTATTATTATTGTTATTTATCCTTAAGTAAATAAATTGTTATACGGTGTCAATAAATTCATCAGTGTTTCTATTATAATAATGTTTAATTAATGTTTTCCAATAAAACATTCAAAAATTAGGAATTGGAAATTATGTGGTGACCATACCAATTTCATTATTTGTTTGAATTTCCCGCCTAACATAGAGGCCGCCATACATCGGACGTTAGAAGTTTCCCGTAATTTTCACAAAATTGATAAATTTGATGTTTTTGTCAAACACATTATTAAATTATTATTATTATTGTTATTTATCCTCAATTAAATAAATTGTTATACGGTGTCAATAAATTCATCAGTGTTTCTATTATAGTAATTTTCAATTATTGTTTCCCTATAAAAACATTTAAAAATTAGGAATTGGAAATTATGTGGTGACCATACCAATTTCATTAATTATTTGAATTTCCCGCCTAACATAGAGGTAATACATCGCCACACATCGGAAGTTTGACTTTCACGTAATTTTCACAAAATTGATAAATTTGATGCATTTGTCAAACACATTATTAAATTATTATTATTATTATTATTTATCTTTAATTAAATAAATTGTTATACGGTGTCAATAAATTCATCAGTGTTTCAAATATAATAATTTTTAATTGTTTTCCAATAATGGAAATTTTGTGGTGACCATACCTAATTCATTATTTGTTTGAATTTCCCGCGTAATATAGAGGTCGCCGTAGATCGCCCGTTTGACGTTTCACGTAATTTTGGCCTCTGGGTTGTGAGTACACATCCGGCGTTTAGTTAACGTTTTGTCAGTGGTGGTTAGATTAGATTCATAATAATTTCCAAAAAACACGTTTTCCAACATATAATAATTTCCTGGGATTTAAGCAATTGTCTGTTAATAAATATTTGCCACCGATCGTGAGTTCCAAACTGCACAATGTCAAAACGACGAATCGAAGTGGATCCTTTCATCAAGAAGAAGCGGTGAGTCTACGAGTCTGTACAATCGAAACAAAACATTAATGTCCCACTCATTACTACATAAAGCTAAATTTATTCTTATAATTACAGTGAAGAACGAGGTATTTCAACAGCCGTTATGACGTCAAGTGCAACAAAAAATCCATCATTGAACGTCCTTACTGGTTTACCTTACACACCCAAGTATTATGAACTCTATCGCAAGCGAATCACATTGCCTGTCTTTGAATATCGTGAAGATTTCATGCGATTGCTTGCCGAAAACCAATGCATTGTTCTTGTGGGCGAGACCGGATCAGGTAAAACAACGCAGATTCCACAATGGTGTGTCGAGTTTGCACGTTCAATGGGATCGAAGGGTGTTTGCTGTACACAACCTAGGAGGGTAGCAGCTATGAGTGTTGCGCAAAGAGTTTCGGAAGAAATGGATGTGGCACTTGGACAGGAAGTTGGTTACAGTATTCGTTTCGAGGATTGTTCATCAGCCAAAACTTTATTGAAGTAAGTGATAGGAGAATTGAGAATTTTTAATTTTTCAAGGTAAGGCAGGGGACATGTCCAATATCCACTAGTGGCAACTTCATGAACTAATCTGTCCGGTCCGCCATATTTGGTGGGGCCGTATAACCTACACAAACCAAATTGCTAAATTGTAGGCTACCCAAAACACACGCCCAGCGCAGTGACACGAATTTGGTTCACCAAATATGCCGATTTGGTGTAATATTTATATGAAACTGCTTGTTTTCTTTAGGTACATGACAGATGGTATGTTGCTACGTGAAGGTATGAGTGACCCAATGCTCGACGCATATCAATGTATCCTCCTTGATGAAGCCCATGAACGTACGTTAGCAACTGATATTCTCATGGGAGTCCTAAAGGAAGTGATCAAGCAGCGTTCCGATTTAAAGTTGGTAATTATGTCGGCGACATTGGACGCCGGCAAGTTTCAGCATTATTTCGACAATGCACCTTTGATGAACGTACCAGGACGCACGCATCCCGTCGAAATCTTCTACACGCCAGAACCAGAGCGCGATTATCTGGAAGCAGCTATTCGTACAGTGATACAAATTCACATGTGTGAAGAAATTGCCGGCGATATATTGCTCTTTTTGACGGGTCAAGAAGAAATTGACGTGGCATGCAAGCGCATCAAACGGGAAATCGATAATCTGGGTCCGGATGTTGGTGAATTAAAATGCATACCATTGTATTCGACGCTCCCACCCAGCTTGCAGCAGCGAATCTTCGATGAAGCACCGCCGAACAAAGCAAATGGCGCTATCGGACGGAAAGTTGTTGTCTCAACAAATATTGCCGAAACGTCATTGACCATCGATGGTGTTGTGTTTGTCATCGATCCCGGTTTTGCCAAACAGAAGGTTTACAATCCTAGGATTCGCGTTGAATCGTTGCTGGTGTCGCCGATCAGTAAAGCTTCAGCACAACAACGAGCTGGTCGCGCTGGACGTACAAGACCGGGAAAGTGTTTTAGATTGTATACGGAGAAGGCGTACAAGAATGAGATGCAAGACAATACTTATGCCGAAATTTTGCGATCAAATTTGGGCTCGGTTGTGCTACAATTAAAGAAGTTGGGCATTGACGATTTGGTTCATTTCGATTTTATGGATCCTCCAGCACCGGAGACTCTGATGCGTGCGCTGGAGTTGTTGAACTATTTGGCTGCGTTGGACGATGATGGGAACTTGACGGATTTGGGCGCTGTTATGGCTGAATTTCCTTTGGATCCACAACTTGCCAAGATGCTCATTGCCAGTTGCAACCACAATTGTTCCAATGAAATTTTATCGATAACGGCTATGCTGTCAGGTATACTTACACTTTTCATAAGGGTGCTTTCAAAACTTACAATATTATTTTCAAAATTTGGAAATTTCCTCGCCTGTGTAATTGCTTAGAAATTCAGGTCTATTTTGAAAGCGAACCCAAATTTATTCTCCTATTTTTATATTGTGTTTCATTTAAAAGAAGACAATTTACTGGATAAATTATCTTCGTTTAAATGCAATCGAATGTTTTCTACTGTTGCGCTGGAATGACGCTTTTTCCGCGCGCCTGCGTCTCCTATCTATAGAACTTTGAGCTGACGAACAGAACGAAACAGGCTAAATAAAATTAGTAGATGAATTCAAAATTTAGACAATAGTTTTTATCTTATTTCGGCCTTCGGAGTTTTGTTTTTAAATTTTCAATAGCTTGTAATGTATTGTTGGTTCGGTCTCAAATGTTCTGACTAAGGGTAGCTCTATAGGAATTGCTTGAGTGCGGCAACTATATTGGTTGGATACGGGCCTGATGCGCCCTGCTCCAATGTTTAGTCCCACAGTGTTTCTTGCGGCCCAACGAATCCAAGAAAGCAGCCGACGATGCCAAGATGCGCTTCGCCCACATTGACGGCGATCATCTGACCTTACTCAATGTGTACCATGCTTTCAAACAAAGTAAGTCAATTTATACAAATTTACCATTTTCGTTTAATTATGAAAATTAAGTTATTGTTATGTATCAGAGATGGCGCACTAGTCGATTTATATACATAACCTTAAATATTGGCTACTGCACTTGCGCAGAGGTTAACATTTAGTAATAATTGAACGTTGACTTTCTAGATATGGATGATCCAAACTGGTCTTACGATAATTACGTTAACTATAGATCATTGAAGCAGGCCGACAATGTTCGACAACAATTGTCACGTATTATGGATCGTTTCAACCTAAAACGTACTTCTACAGATTTTACCAGTAAAGATTACTATCTGAATATTAGAAAAGCTTTAGTTAACGGTTTCTTTATGCAGGTGAGTTTGGAAAAAAAAACTTTGATTATAAGTTACGAAGGGAAGTTGGACTAGTGCGCAACTTTATGCGCAATGTGTATTTGGACCGTGTTTTCATAATTATTTCGATTAATTGTGAATGTAATTGACCGATTGAAATTCTGAAAATTCCGAAAGTCACTAAAAATATAATGAGGAATTTATTTCTGATTGAATTTTATCATTGCAAGTAGAAGTAGAATTTTTATAATCAAAATCCTATTTAAAATTTGAGATGACTGGACATTTATTCCATTAAGAGTCCGAATAAATAAATGTTCGGACTGTTTCTCAAATATATGACATTTTAGGACCCTTTATACCCGTTTCTCTTTCTTTTATAAAAATTCCAAACTGTAGAATGAGACTTCAGCTTGAAACAACTCACAATCGTGCGCACAAATGTTTTACTATTTTAAGGCTAATTTGTGACCAAGCACCGGATATTTATGAAAGTGTCAGGTCCACTTATGATTTACTATTTTAAGATTAACTTGTGACCTTGGACTTGCTTGGCATGTATTTTGAATTTTCCCCAACCACCGGACGTTATGACCGGTCCAGTTATGATTTAGTATTTTAAGATTAACTTGTGACCTTGGAGTGGCTTGGCATGTATATCAAATCAGCGGTTCCCCAACCACCGGACAGGTAGGGACATGTATGAAAGTGTCATGTCCACTTAAATGTCCTAATATCCTAAGAGAAAACTTTCCATAGCTCTTTTCAACTTAAAATTACTGCACGTAACGTTGCGCACTCATACAACTTCCCCTTCTTCGTAAATAAAATAGATTTCTGTGAAACTTATTCAGTAAGATTAATTAATTCGATATTCGTTGGTAAAACTGCGCTGAACTCGTGTCTTTGGAATGTTACAGGTTGCACATTTAGAACGCACCGGTCATTATCTAACAATAAAAGACAACCAAGTAGTACAACTCCACCCGTCCACATGCTTGGATCACAAACCGGAATGGGTTATTTATAATGAATTCGTCTTGACTACCAAGAATTATATCAGAACTGTCACGGACATTAAACGTAAGTGTTAAATTAAAATTGGTCATTTTTTAAAATTCGGGAAACAACCAAAAATGTTTCAAGAATGCAAACAGATTTTTAAAGGTTTCTCGTGAATTTATTATGAATCATCCCTCGTTTTGTTTGTGTTTAGCTGATTGGTTATTGAAGATTGCCCCACAATACTATGATCTTGCAAATTTTCCACAATGCGAGGCAAAGCGACAATTGGAAATACTTCAATCACGTTTGGAATCAAAACAGTTTCAGCAGGGTTTTTAACTTTTTTCTTTCTCATTCGCCTTCACATCAAGTAGTAATCACGATAAATATTGTATTTTAATGTTTAATCATCATACAAACAAATTTATCCCTGGTTCCGTAACTGTTAACTAAAATTATTCTTCCAAAAATTCATAAATTGACATTCAAATAATGTATGAATTACTCTGCATGAACTTTGATAGAAGGGATAAGTTATATTGTGTTTACACTTTAATTAATAATGAAAAATAATGTGATTATTTGCTATCTTATAACACACTTTTAATTGTATTCACTGGAATTTTGTTGTATTGCATTCCAAAGTACCAACAAATAAAGAAGTTATGTAGCAAACTATTTAATTTAATCATATGTTTATCAACAGAAACGTCTAACGCTACAAACTTTATAGAACAGTGATATGAAATCAGCTGACTGTTTTATAATGAGCAGTGACTTGAAAAATATAAATTTATTACAGATTTTCACCTTTTTATTTAATTTTCTTTTAGTATAATTACCAGCCCGAATTAGGTATGTGTTTGGGCATCTCCATAGTTTAGATGGTAGATGGCAAAATTTCTGATTTTCCCGCGCGTGAACATTGAGCGCCTAAAATTAGGGGGTTCATGGGAAGCCGGAGTGGCCGACTCGCTTCCAATGATTTTTGTCAAATCAAACGAATCCCAGAACGCTTCTGAACCGTCCTTTAATACTCTACACTTATATTTTCAATTTTACCTAGGCGAAACAATTTTGAAATTTTTATTTTTTTATTCAGTTGACATAATTGTTACACTACTTTTATATTTCTTAATTTTCTTCTGCTTTTTGCTTGGTTTTATCAATTTCTTGATTGGAAGAAGCCTTGATGCAATTGCTGTTGTCGCTAACTCGCGAGACGGCACAGTTTTATACCGTTTTGGATCTGTTTTTTCAATAATCAAATATTTGTAATAATCTAAAATGTTACTATGTATAAGTGATTTCAACAACTCATCCTTAAATACATTAATTTATTACTTAACGTTCCCGCTGCGTATTTCTTCAATCTAAAAGAGTAAAATAAAGTAATGAGCATTACAATGCCCATTAAACTCAAGGATAATGTTGCACCAAGCTAAATTAAAAAAAATAATGTTTTATCAAATAAATTGTGAAAAATCCAATTTTGAAAAAAGAAATTTATTATAGAGGACTTACAAATGTGTATTGCATGTGCTCGCAAATCAGGTCCCGATTAAAAAAGTAATATTCAGAGAAAATATTACATTTTCCAAGGTGTCTATTGAACTTTTCCAATACATAAATTTCCATTTCATGAATATATTGCTTTGATTTATCATTTAGTAGCAAGAAAAATTGTTCCATTGCTGTATCTTTTAATGTTTCTAGTTTTTCAATGATTATTTGACTTAATAACTCAATTAACGCTACATTTTGCTAGAAAAAATGAAATAATTAAAATAAATTTTAAAAAATTTACTACCGTCAAGTGAAAAAATGAAATTGAAGACTAAAAAAATGTTTGAAACATTGTTGAAAATAAATGTATTAAAAACTTTTATTAAATTATACGAGATGTCGCTTCATGTACAGATACATGACAAAGTAAAATTCAGTATTTTTTTGCTTGGTCAGCTTGGTTTTTCTATAGAAAAATGAATAAAGAAAACAATTTACGACCGTCAAGTGAAATTAAAGACTAAAAAATGTTTGAAGCATAGTTGAAAATAAATGTATTAAAAACTTTTACTAAGGTATACGAGATGTCGCTTCATGTACAGATACATGA